>JAQGAP010000582.1:0-31310 GCA_034697805.1 Orchesella bifasciata
GTCATTCATAAGCGCATAAAATGACGTTCATTAGGGCCTTCAGCTACGTTTCTCAGTCCACTTACGTGGCTTTTATTTGCAACTCTTCTTACATCATGAGCTGCGCCTAAAGCTGGTTTCTTGAGTACCATAATACATGAGAAGGTAGAAGCACTCCACAAAAGTTTGCCCACCAACACCACCACCTTGCATCTGCCTAACAATGAGCTTTTACCCTCCACCTCGATTCAGTGACTTGAAGGACAAACCTTTCCCTTTCCAATTGAGCTATTTCAATCGACAATAATATATATTACTTTATTTCAAAACGGAATACAAATCACTTTCAAATTGGCTTTGAGTGGAATGAAAAGTTGAAACGATGAATGAATTATGAAGTATCTTCTATTCTACTCCTCTCTCTATTGACTTAGCTCAAGGCAGCATCTCCCATTTCCACTGAACTAAAATCAAATGAAAACAGCTTAATCAGCTTCATAATATTTAATATCAACCTCAATCTTTATTATTAGTTATCAGGTTCTTTCATTCTACAAAGGCGTACCAACTGGGGTGCAAATTTGAAACCAGAAAGTAGTACGCAAGAAAACAAAATTAAGTCAGTAAGACCGACTCCCTTCATTAAGTTTCTCCTCGAGCCTCCAAACATTTGAGGAACTGGAATCAGAAGGGAATGCGAATGCTACTCATCGCCACCGCTGAGGGTGAAACAAGTTAGCACCTCGACCATATCAGAGCAGGCACAAAATAGCACCTCGCTTCCAATTACAATTATGCGCGTTCTCACTTGTAACATCTGTCACAAAAGTGCATGGAAATTCAACGTCAAAATCTTTCTCTCTCGCTTTCATCTTGATCAGCTACGGTTCGTTACTTAAAGCACCATCAACACTGCAGTTTGGAAGAACATGCATACTAAGTTTCAATTTGCCTACTCAATTTGGGTCTTCACTACGGTCTCACAAGCATGGAGGTTACCTCGGAGGTGGAGGGTCAGCGTTTAATGGGGAAATATCTATGACGTATCCGAAGCACGATTAAGGTCTATTAGCAAGCTTGACCCCTATAATTGTACATGTTGAGAGAACTGACTTCCCAAACTAACACGAATGGCATGAAAATTCACGTGTTGGAGAATGGGCTTCTGAGCACAACGCTGATTTTTGAATGTAAGGCTTCAGAAATGTGTCGGCAAATCTGTGGATATCAAACCATGCACCTACATAACCTAACTTTTTAAACATAAATTTTTAACTTGGGGTCAATGTAAGGTCAATTTTTTTCAATGCACAGTCACATGACATCGTAAGTTTATCTGATGTCCAATCAGGGGGAAAAGCCAGCCAGCCAGTTATCATAACCGTGGATGAACTGTGTTCGTACCCACAAATGTTGGGCAGGAACGGAGCTAATCATCTTGACTGGGATCACAGGCTAGTTTCACCCACACAACTGAGCTTTCACAGGCTCAGCTTTGATAGACACCAGTGCAGCTCCACATTTTCATTAGCAATCTACACAGATGTGAGACCAGTTGCAAAAGTACATGAAAACCCGTCCTTTTCTCTAATATTCCCTTGAACAGCTACTCTTCTGTTACTTTTACTCACGAGAAGCAGCAACACTGCAGTGAAGCCAGGACGGGCTTTGAATGTTGTGGTTACACTCGAATGTAAAAAGAATATTATTCGATTTCTTGCGTAACCTTAATATAATCAAGTGGCAACCACCTCGGCATCTTGCGGTTATCGTAACTATGAGCTTTTACCCTCCACCTCAATTCAGGAATCGTGCAACTGTTACTCCGGTTGATTGTCGCAATTTCCCCCTTGGTTTCAATATGCTTTTACTCATAATTCAACGCAATCTCGTGTTGGATTTTCCTTAATTACTAGTTTCTTTGATAATTATGTTCAAATCTTAATCCACTACCCATCAAGGCTAAATACAATTGCTACATAGTAACAAAATATTTGAGCAACAAGTTTTATAAAGTCATCCTCAACAACAAACATTTGGCTGGATAGGGATTATTTTCAAAGGTCAAGTCGAAAACTTGATGATGTAACGACAAAAGGTTTTACAGTCTTGTTTCTCAATATTTGTGTCCTTTGCTTGTATAAGGACAGTCATTATTATTATGCAGAAATGGAGATGTGGTGATGTCAAAAAACATCATTATTTTATTGAGCTCAGACCACGAACTCCAGCCATCCTTCTCAAATTACGGTTTCGATCAAATCTCTTAGTAACAAAACTACGCAAGAAGGAGCTTTCTCCTCATCTCTGAAATGCGCCAACATGCTCCAGTCTTGAGCAAGAGGAGAAAAGGCACACAACCAAGTGGCAGAGTTACTTCAGAAAACATCATATCATTTCGAATTTAATTTAATCATTCGTAAGTCTCATCGGATTATTGATAATATTGTAAAACGTGACGAGATAATTGAGCAGTAGTTGTTTCCATTACTTTCAGTTCTTTCCAAGATGACCAACTATCGGAGAGGCAAGGTGTTTCGAATCAGATCTGCTAGAGTAGGGCGTCCTATCCACACGGGTTTAATTTGTATGCGGAACGTGCCCAAAAACGGGAAGACGAAGGGAGTGTCATTTCGTGGGCTTCTGACTCTGACTTTCATCGCCAGTCTCCTTCTCGCTGGCCTTTCCTACCTTTGGAGCTTGGGGGTCAAGAGTTTTTGATGGCTTTGAGTCTACAATGGTGCTCACTGTGTTTAAATGTGCAGTTCTTTCTTGATTCAACCAGAAAGAGTTTCCAGTTATAATTTGTGTGTTTTACGCCTTGATTTCTACCTGTTTCCTGTTGCATGAAAAGAGTTGCTACAATACACCTCACTGGACATCATCATCGCGTTAGTACATCTCTTGCAAAAGCATGTAAAACTCAACACAAAATCGCTCCTTCTTCATTTCTTCCTTTAAAGCAAGGCTACCATATCTTACGCAGAGGCCAACACTACAGTGTAGCTGGTGAGGAGAAGGAACAGGGCTTTGTGTGTGCAAGGGAATGAAAAGCAACGTATGTTGGAGGTCAACTCCTTTGCAGCGCAATGCTGGAGTTGAGCATAGAAGCTGTTTCTAAAGAACCAACAAAAATATCAACTGATGGATGTAATCATTGTATTTGAAAAGAATGATTCAACACAAACATGACGGAACCTCCACCTTGCTGTTTCACATCTCACCTTCATCCTCACTTCAGCAACTGTGAGGACAAACACTACCCCACCCAAGTCACATTCATTTGAGACGCCAATCAAACTCTTTGCAAATTCTTTTTCCCACCTGATTTTCTAGTCAACTCCAACGGATGGAATGGCACCACAGCGACCATTAACCCTTCTAAAAATGTGCATCTATGTTAGCCGCAGCATAATGAGTACGTGAACTCCAGTTCCTTATCTGTACTTCGGATACTACCGGAGTATGACTTCGAATCAACAATGGTATAAATTGTATCCGTCATGCCCAAGGAGATTGCCAGTTCGTGGACTTTTGATGGCTCCTTTCGTCACCAGCCTCTTTTTGGCTGCCCCTTCTACCTTTGGGGATTGGGACTCAAATTTTGTCTCTGATTTTGGCTCTGAAATGGTTGCCAATCCGAGTGACAGAGTTAAAATGTGCAATTTGGTCTTTATTTAATGCAAATTGTGGTAAATAAATGAGAGAAATTAAGTTCCAGTTATTATTTATGAGTTAAAGCATTCATTCATACTTCTTCGTTTCACTGGAAAGTGCATAGAACCCAGCACAAGATCATGAACAACGTGTGATAACAGCTCTCTGCGAGAAGTGCATGACAACTTCCCATCCAAATCCTTTTTTCCCTTTTCTCTTCAAGAGCAACGCTACGATGCCTCACGTCAAGCACCAACACTCCGGTATAGCTTGTGAGCAAAACATGCACATTGTGTACTACACTACACCTCGTACGTTGGGCTTTGCATTTTGTGTGTGGGTTGTAAAGTGACGTCTGTTTGCTCCTGTTCTTTATCGCGAATTCGGCCTGTCTTCTTGATACACTTTAGGCAGAGTGGAATTCAAATCTGATAACCATAATTACGTTGTTACATACATCTACCCCACCCCACAAATGGCACCACCCAACCACCCGAGGTGGGTTTCTATTATACACCACCCGGTGGGCTTCCACCTCTAATAATTCTCGGAGCAGTCGGGGTTTCTTAAGAGCCATTCTCTTCACCTTGAGCTCATTCTTGACCTAACACGAAGGAGAAGTCTTTGCACTGCATCCTCACCACCTCCACCCCTGCTGAGGATGAAACCAGTTACCACCTCGCCACCATTTGCAATCACCAGCAACATTATTTGTCACTATTCTTATTATGACGTGTAGTGTAAACAGAGTTCCTTTTTGGCTTCCCCCTCAGCTGTTGGTTGCCACCTCCAATGCTTTGCACATCTTGAGCTGTTTCTTGCGTACCCACAAAATTATTGATTGATGGATACGATCATAATGCATAGAAATACCCCTCAAAAGATTCCCCTGCCATCACCTCGTGCCCACCTCGCATTTTTCCAAACTATGCTTTGATGCCCTCTACCTCGATACAGGAATTGGAAGGACTAACCTTTCCCGTACCAATTGAGCCTTGCCACCTTGACCATACCATGACGGAAACAGTTCTAAATACATAGCTGAATCAATTCTACACCAGAAAGGTTCGAGAACAACAACGAGTTTATTTTAAAACGGCAAAATTATCACTGCAAAATTGACAGGAATGGAATTTCGGAATTAGTTTTTTGAAATGAATGAATTTTGAAAGAAGGTAAAACTATAATTCTTCCCCTCAGCGGAGTTCCAGACACGACCCTGCAATTTTCCAGAGCTGAAACAAAAGCCAAACAGATTTATTAGCGTCATAATAATACTCACTACCATCATCAATTTGATATTTCAAACTTCTATTAGTTTCTTTCTCACCTACAAGAAGATTACGGACCATTAGAAGATCCCTGAGCAGCCCCATTTGCAGCTCCTCCACCAACCAGGTTCCTCAGCCATTCCTCCCTCTCGGCTTGGAGGTGACCCAGCTCCTCCTCGATGGCCAGCTTCTCGTCCCTAATTGCCGCGAACTTGACCAGCATCTCCAGGATCTCCTTTGAACAGAAAAACAAGTTGTTGCCAATAAACGACTTTAAACACTGCACAAAATACACTTCAACTCCATTCCAGTTACCTACCTCATTGGTTATCCCCTCTCTCTTTGACATTTCTGTCAACTCCATCATTTCCAGCATTAAAGTTGCCAGTCTTTCCTTTTTATCGCGTCGTCTGGCTGCTGTTGGGTCCATCTTCACTGATCAGTTAACAAAAATCAAAAGGACAAATAAATTCACTGAAATTATTAAAGAAAATATTACAAGCTGACTCTTCTACTCCTTCCTCGGCTGTGAAAAGAATGAAAGCAAGTGTCAACTCAAGACAAATTCAAGGCCAGCCGAAAAAGACAGCATGCAAATCACGCTGAATGAATGGAAATTTCCATTACCATTCTCTTCCTTTCCAGTTGAGCTTGTCAAATGACTCAATTTTGCATAGTTCCTAGCAACCATCCGCACCTCCAGCAAATTGGACTCTGCTCTGCTCCCGTTTCTCGGGTCTGGAACGGAGGCTGCAACACTCAACCTATTGCACTGCAAATGAAACTCGTGCGCATGATGATATGCAAAACTGTTAAAGCTAGTTAAAGCCACCCTAATTCCCTTTTAAGATATTCAAAACTCATTCTAACTTCCGTTTTCCCTATTTAAAAGCAGTAGACAACTAAAAATGGTAAATAAAAACACATTTTCAACTAAATTTCACTTCAAATCCTCTATTATTGAGGTCTTTCAAGGTTTCAGGTCTCTATTATCATCGTTTTTTGCTCTGGCAAAAGCGCCCCGCACGTTCACCTCAGCGTGAAGCCTCCACTCATTCTGGGGGTCGGCTTGGACCTCCAGCATCATGTTTAGACGCCTTTGGCCCTCCCGCATCAACTGAAAAAGAAAAAACAGTTCAAAATAAGCTAATCCTATCTTGAATTCACTTTCATGTTCATTTTGAATTATTATGCATTATTTACCTGCTGATGAGATGCCTCCCAGCCCGTATTTTTCGACTCGGCGAGCATCCTCCTTGAATAGTTCCTTTGACCTCTCATGTTTTACTTGGTTGCGCCACTCATACATTATACTAGGATTCAACGAGAGTTGGCTAGTTGCCAAAAGGTAAAAATGAGCTGTTGTGAACAGATATTGAGTTGATACAAAATTAAAATAATTTTTACTCAATAAAAGTAACTCAACAAGCTTCCCTGTCAATGACATCTCCTTCCTGGTAGTTTCAAAGGGCTCCTCAAAAAATCTGTAGTAAATTAATGCTTCTAATTCAGCATGATTGACATTACCCCATGAAATGGAAAAGCTATGACAAAAATAAATATCGCAGCCATACAACAAACTCTTCAAACTATTCTTGATATGTTTAGCGATTTATTAAATCATTAAAATCCATTTCTTGAGCTAATTTGCTAACCTACAAATAAATTAACTAGTTATTTTCTCACACAACATGAAAGAAATTCGTAAATTGTCACAATATTGCAGTTAAAAACAAACCTCATTTTTGATTGAAACAAATATTCCATCTAAACTAATCTAAAATCTACTTTAATAATTTATGAGCTATTTAATCTCCCAAAAATGTCAATAAATAAAACTTAGTCAGGGTTAAAATTGGCATAAGTGTGCCTCTGAAGATGATTTCCAACTCCCTCCTCATTCTCGTTATTTTCAACAATAGCTCCAGTTGGATAAAGAGAGCTGCTGTTTGAAATCGAGGAGGAGGTTCGGCTATGGAGGCTCACAAAGCTGCGGCTACTCTGCTGAAATGCTGCTGATTGTTGAGTTGTTCCGCTCATCATCGGCACGTTTCCTGTTGAGTGGCGAGATGAGTAGCGGCGTACGTTCGGACTTGAGCTGATTATTTACAATAATTTACATTTGCATAAATTAATAACAATCTCGAGTTGGAAGCGTCAGTAAGAGAGAAACAACAGGTTTTAGTCTTAAAAAATCATGCAAAAGAGTTGAAGTAGAGACGATTTGGAGTTAGGAAAAAGGATAGGACATCCGAACGCGTTCCCACCTGAGATAACTCGTGTTGTATGGAGGAGGCGGCTCATGGGGTGCTCCTGGGGAATACATTGAAGACCTCGGGGCACTGGGTTCTGGAGACCACTCCTGTTGGGCGGAGGAGGAGGTGTTGGGGGATGTTGAGGTGGAGAGCGGTCGGGATCTGAGGGAGGAGGAGGAAGAATGCCTTCTGTTCGGGGAGAGGATGTCAGGATTCACTTGAGCCTTGATTCGCTCCACAATCCCCTTACTCTGGTCGTAATTAGTATATCTAATACAAGAAAGGGGATCTCCAGGTGGAGGTGGCTCAGGGAGGAGCCCACAGAGTCCACAGTTCCCTTCGAAGATCAACCTGGTATCATTCCCCAAGTTTATGTGTTGCTGGCTGAGTTTTGTAAGAGAATTTCTCATCACCACCAGCTTGACCGCTTCCTGTTCCCGTGCAGCGTCACAGGATTCGACGTGAGCTCGCTCGGCGGTCCGCTCTGCCTCGGCGAGTTGAGTTTGGAGTTGGGTAAAGTCACCAGCTTGCCTTTGCCCTTCATTTATGGTGCGATTTTGGGCACGGAGAACTTGGCGCCGGAGCTTTATCCTTTTTTGTTCAGCGTCTTGGAGACGCTTTTGGGTTAGGTCGCACCGTTTCTCTCCTTCCAGAACGAGGGAAACTTCTTTCCGAAAGGTTTTGAAGGCGAAGGCGAGGTGGGAAAGGGAGGCGGAGTAAAGAGTGGAAAGTTCACTGGCGCAGGAACACACGTCGTTCAGAGCCCGGTTCTCGGTGGACGCCCAAGCGGCGAGATCACTGAATAGGGTTTTTTGAGCGGTGGCAGCAGCCAGGAGGGTCGACTGCGCTTCTCGAGCTTGGTAGAGAAGCATGTGTAGGGGGGCGTGAGAGCGACCTAAAGTCTTGAGCTTAGCACTTCCTCTGAAATAAATTAGATTGAATGTTTAAATACTTTTCGCACTAAAACCACTGGTAAAACGATTATAAATGATTTAATCACCTTCGGAGACTCATGGTGGTAGAATATTTGTCTTCACAAGGAAAGAGAGAGCGTTCAAATCCTTTTCAGTTGGAAGAACTGCAAAAAACAACAACAAAAGTCAACGAATTAGCTTTGCTTCTCCATTTAATTTCACTTAATATCCCCATAACTGAGTCCTTCTCTAACCAAATTTCCTAGTCCTTTCAAACTTTCAAAAACTGAATGTCCAACCAAAAAACTAGCAACTACTTAAAAAAGGGAAAGAAAGAACAGAGTGACGTGCGTCTGGCTGAGAGGCAAAATGGTACAAACTCAACTGCTCTTTGTCGTCTCGAAAGGAGCAAAACAAAGCAATAAAAAGACGGCGATGATGATAAACACAAAGAGCAAACTATTAACATTATCTGTTCCCCAGACACAATCCTAATATCATATCGATCCAAAACAGAGACTGTCGCATCTGAGAAAAGAAGTTGAATGAAATGACAAATGCGTCTTTTACGAGCTGACCAGCCTGCCCAAAAGAATCCACTTGTTGTCAACCCGAAAGAGACACAAATTCCATCATAAAGCAAACTAATAACAGCCCAGAAGCTCACCAGAAAGACGAAGGAGAGAGCAGAGATTTATGTCGACTTTGCAGTTTGCACATTAAATTAGCAGCGTCGGAATTGGAGACTGTAATCATCAAAACCAGCTGCGTCTGGCTCTCGCTGGTGACATCATCCACACTTTGAGACCATTGCACTTTAACTGCTGCACTTCTGCTGCACTTTCAACAAGTGGAAGTCTCTAATAATATGATTGCTATAGGTCAGGACCTGATACAAAGGGAAAAAAACTTAATTTAGTTACCAATTCACTATTTAATCCGGAACATAAAAATTGATTGAGTTTTACGACAAATCTGACCAAATTACCTTGTAAATTTGATAAATAAAGCGATAAAAGTTGAGTAGGTTGTCCCAGTCTTCGTCTCTCTCACTCACAAAGAAAGGAGCTGGACTCCCCACAGATGCGAACTGGTGTGGAGGTGACTAATCCCAAATCCCGTTCATGTACATCTACACCTCCTCACTTTTTTCTTGGTGATGATGATGATCTCAGCTCGTCGCGTCTCTCGCTTTTGGCGATTGACTCGGAACCAAGAAAGACAAGACACAATCCCAACTAGAATGAAAGAGACAGTCTCGACTCAACGTTTTTTGTCCCAGGAATTTTCGCTAATTATAAAACAAGGACAAGGCTGATTGAGACTCTTTTTTCTTTGTCACCTCAATTCACCCTTATTTGCATTAATTCCATGCAAAACTCAACAAATTAGCGATAATCTTTGTTGCAAAATGCACTCTGTATTTTTATGCATATTAAAAACACTCTGAATTATGCACATCTGCAAATAATGCGAGTAAAAAACAAAATCAACGACAAATCCCTACTTGTTATGTACCTAAACAGGATGATACTGATTTAGCATGGGGAAGATACTGTAAAAAACCTCAACGGATAAAAAAGCATGGGAAAAAGCGGAGAGCTGGGCGACTCGAGACTCAAGTGGCAACTGCGTACTGTACATTTCCCATTCATCAGCATTGTTTTTTTATTGCTTTATTGCTTTACTGCAGGAAATGCATTCTTTTCACGAAAGCATATTGCTCGCCGTGTTTTTGAGTGCTCGATCCGGACAAAAGCCAATTCTTCCACCTTCGTCCTTCCTATTCCGTTTTGGTTTCGGGTGAATCAACAATCCCATTGTTTTCCAAAACTGTTATTTTTAACTGGTTTACGTGACAAGCGTGTTGTACACGAGTTTTTGACAGTTGTCACCTTTTTGTTGACATTTTTAGTTGACTTTTTAATCAAAGTGCTCAGTTTTGAGTTTGAGGTGGGTGAAAAGTTAAAGTTAATTTAATTGGAGGAGTTTTAATCAGTTTGGAGGGAATTTTAATTGTAATTGAAGTGTTGTTTTGTTTGGTTAAAGGTTAACGACGAGAAGGAGCTTTGAAATTGTGTTTTTGGAGGTGAAAAGAGGGAAAACGTGGGCGGAACTGGCGAGGTGAAGATGATGTGATTTTGTGACTGTTTTTGGAGGTGATCTGCTAATTTTTAGGTAAAAAATAGTAAATAACATTGGATTTTGTAGTTTTGGAGGTGTTGAGGGATTTTCTTCAGGTTTTAACTTGTTTTGAGGAAGAATAATAACAGTTTGTTGTGTTTTTGCAGAGAATTAAGACTACAATGGCTGAGTGGCCGAAGGGCGTTGGAAAGAGTGAGGATGCAATCCCTCCCGACGCCAATGTGCGGGTTTGCAGCTCTCGTGCCCTCATCCAGGGCATAAAACTCATTGAGGAGAAGAAAATTGGATGGGATGCAATGGATTGGGAGTCCCTGGAGGTTGTTCAAGGTAAGAATCTTTATAATCTTTCTTTTTTAATAATAAAAATTAATTAAAAAATTAAAAACAACTAATTTTTTAGGACCAGGCGAAGGAGCTTCTTCAGAGTGGGTCAGAATTCAATCCAACCACCCCCCTTGGAGGGAGATGTTTGATGCCCAGCGCAAAGGCTTGGGGAAGAATTACTGCAACGTGGAGATCTACGGGGTTGATGGCTACGTTCCCTGCCACCACGTCTTCCTCCTCAACGTTTCTGAGCTGCTCGACGCTCTCATCAAAGAGCGGATCGATTCTGGGAGGCCTCTCAATCACGCGGATGTGCTCACAATTACCTTGGACGGGGTTAAAGTGGATCACATCCGGGCTGTCCTCTCCCTCCTCTACACGGGCTCAGTCCAAATCCAGTTGGAGTCAGAAAAGGAGTTCCGGCAGGCGATGAAGATGCTCCAAATCAAAAAGGTGAAGTTCGAGAAGCTCCACCCAGGCTCGGTTCTAATTCCAAAGAAATTCAGACAAGTTTTGCTGATTCGCCTGAAGGAAATGGGGGATGAAAACGATTCTGTTGAAGATGGACAAGGAGGAGGCTCCCTGGAGCGCCAGAGCAGCTTGGTTGGAGCTGTTGTTCCTCCACCTCAACCTCAAGCATCAACGTCTAGAGGAACCGGACTCCTCAAAGCTTTGGAGGAACTCATCCCTCCAGTTCAGAAAGTGAAGCCGATTGATCTCGTCCAAAAAAAGGAGAAGGCGAGGATCCAAAGAAAGCTTCCAGATGAAGAAGAAAACAATGATGATGATGAGGAGGAGAAAGAGCAATCCCCAGAAGAAATGGATGAAGACGAAGAAGACTCAGATGTTAAAAATAAGTTCAAAAAAGGAGGCAAATATGAGAGGGATAATGCCTACGTTCCACCAGGAAAAATTCATGAAAAAACTTCTGAAGAAGAGATGGAGGAGGACGACGACGAAGAAGAAGAGGAAAATACTCCAGTCACTTCTTCAGAAGCGGAAGAAACAGAAGAGGAGGAGGTGAAGATAACGCGATCTCGAACCAGAGCAAAAGGCTCAAGACTCCGCTCCAAAACCTCTAACAAATCTCAGTCTCCTGCAGCGGAAACAGAGGGGCGCTACCCCCGCCGAAAGATAAACCGCTCCCGATCCAGTGGCAGTTCTCCGGCGAAGAAAACTCCTCCAAAAAAAGGTCGACGAGCAAGTCTTCGAGGAAAATCTCAAGAGGATCATCATGATTCTAATCAAAGTGAAAAAGAAGAAGAGGAATCTCCCCCTGTAAAAAGGGCGACGAGGAGCAAAGCCCAATCCTCCCGGGCGAGAGCTGCTGTCGGCGTCACTGGTGAAAACGGAAATGAAGAGAAATCCTCGTCAAGAATGGTTATTTCCTCTTCAGATGATGAAGAAATTGATGTCGAAGGGAGTGATGAGGAATGTGGCGTTTGTCACTCAAAATTCGGAAACATAAAGTTGCTCGAACGCCATTTGAAAACAAAATGCGGCAAGAGCTTTCAAGACTATTATGATATTAGCAAGAAGTTCTGCTTGGGCTGCCAGTGCTCATTCCGAGAGTACTCCAATTGTGAGTTCATTAATCACGTGGGCACCTGCGTCAAAGTCAATCATAAGAAATCGCGGCCCTCCCGCAGGCGCATTGAGGATGAGGACGATGAAGTGGAGGTCGTAAATAAGGTTGCGGTTGATGATTCGCAAGCGTCAGTGGATGTGGTGACGCTCCGAGAATATCAGGTTCAGGTTGATAACCTCCCTGATGAATTCATCGCGAAGTTGCTGAGTATGGTGCAGGAGGGAAAGTCAGTTCATTTGACGAGACCTCCGGGGTTTAACTACACTTTTCCGGTGGGACACTCCAAGACGCAGCAGGTGGTGGTGGTTGAGACAGTCCAGAAAAAGGCGGTGGGCCCGGCGAGAAAGAGGAAACCAGGGCCGAAGAGGAGGGGGAGAAAGGCTGGAGGGCAAAAGAGGAAGATGTCCTCTCCAATGTCTAGCTCGAGTTCTATAGTCGCGGAGCCACCGACGAAGAAGAAAGCTGCACCTTTGGTTGAAAGTGAGGATGAGAAAATGGAGGTGGAAGTGGAAGCTCCACCACCTCAGGTCGAGGTGGAGGTTGAGAAAGAAAAGGAGGTGGAGAATGTGACAGAAATGGAAGTGGAGAATGTGAATGAGAAGGAGAAAACTGACAGTGAGGGTTCAACACCATCGCCACCTTCACCAGCTGCACCCGCATCAGATCCTGAGGATGAGGAGCTACAGTTACCCTCTCCACCTCCAGTTCGGGCCCCACCTCGCCCACAAACTCTTTATGGGGCTGCTGTAATCTCAAAGACGGAAGGGCAGCGGCTCAAGGAGTCTCTGAAGACGAGGCTTGGTCATGTCACCAAGACTCCATCGGTTGAAGCACCGGCTCCAACCCCCAAACAAAACACGATAAACTTCAGCGGCCCCAAGTCCAAGAGACCAGGGCCAAAGTCGAAGAAACCAGGGCCAAAGTCGAGGAAACCAGGGCCCAAGTCCAAAACTCAGGTTGTGGAGACACCAACCACTTGCACAACTCTGCAGCAGGCTCCCCCGATGGTGGTGTCTTCACCTCAACACTCTTCAGTCCCAAAGGCTCCGGAGGAAGGAGAAGTTGAGGAAGTTGTGGCTCAAGTGGCTCCTCCATTAATAGCAGTTGAAAATGAGGCTGTTTCTGCTCCTCCTAGGGTGGAAGCGGTTCCGGAAGCTCTCCCAACTTCTACAGTTTCAGAGAATGAGGTGAGCTCCTCCTCATCATCCCCGCCATCGGGAGGACTAATAATCCCCCAAATTTTAATTGTTCCTCCTCCTGCGACACAGAATGAAGCCTTGGCTGCTTCTGCTCCTGTTACTCCTAATCAAAATGAAGCTGTAGCTGCTTCTGCGCTTCCTCCAAATCAAAATGAAACCGTGGCTGCTTCTAATCCTGCTCCTCCAACTCAAAATGAAGCTGTAGCTGCTTCTGCGCTCCCTCCAAATCAAAATGAAGCCTTGACTGCTTCTGCTGCTCCTCTATTGGCTTCAGAAGCTGCTGTAAAGGAACTAATCTCACAAAATATGACTTCAAGACAGGAGACTGCCTCCGTCTCCTCCTATTCTGGCCCGATCTCGTCAACCAGAGTGTTAGCTGGAAACAACACCACGACTATCAGCCTGCGTCCGCCCTCACAGTCCTTGCCAATCGTGCCGGGGATTGGCAGTCGGCATGGAGTTGCACTTGGAGTTCCCACAGCAGCTTCTCAACCTCCACCAATGATGTCGAGACCACCACTACCCAGACTCCTTCGTGCTCCCAACATTGGTGCTACAGTCCAGCAATCATCACCAGCAACAGCAGCGAGAGCACCTCAACAGGCTCCGGTCTCAAATGCATTGGCAATCCAGAGAGTTAATGCCCCAATGCCACCGTATTTTGCACGCCACCACCCAGAAGTCAGAAACCCTGCACCACCTCCTCCAAATGTGCAGGTTGCACAGCGGCAGGGAGCTCCTCCAGCCCTAATAGTTGGAAGTGGTATAAGTGTTGCCCCTGTCCAACAAATTCGTGGCTATAGACAGCCAAATATTTTAGGAAAAGCACCGCAGCAGGTCTCCCTTCTCCACCAGAACCAGGTGGTGGCCTCCTCCACTTCTCTCGCCACCATGGTTCGTAACCAGCCACAGCAGCAACTTCCAAGAGCTGCTGCTACTAATAATAATAATCCTCCAGGAGCAAATAATGGCCCAACAGTCCGCGCTTTCCTCAACATGGGAGGACCACGGCAACCAGCTCAACCAGTTTTGCAGCCACAGCAGCAGCAACAACCACAACAGCAAGTCTCTGTTCGGAACCCTGTTGCTCGTCCCCCTCGTCCGACTTCTAATCCCCAGCCGGCTCGTCAAATCTCCGGCGCTGTGTCCACCCCACAACGGAACCTCACTCCTCCTCCTACGCTTCCCTCCTCCCAACACATGTTTATGGGAAGTAGGGCTTACAACGGAAGTGTCTACCACGTCTACACTCGCCCCACCGACGCTCCAGCTCATCCCAACGTCTCCATGACGTACCCATTGGATTCCCCAGCTGCACAGGACATCACATCGCGACTAAACACAACTACTTCTCCAAACGCTGTCACTGTTCGGCTTCCAGTCACCGGAATAATGAACCCGTTGGGAGCCACGAGGGCCCAAATGATGCATCCTCAACAGCAGCGACCACCCAACCCAATGCAGCAGGCGGTGGCGACCGGGACTCGCAGCCTCCCCCAATTCCCTGCAGCTTCCAGTCAACCACCTCAACCAAAAACTAATGCAGCTCCTAATCCGGGACGAGTAACTTGCCCTGTCTGCCACCTCGGATTCGCCACTGTGGCGGGCCTTCAAAGCCATGAGGATGAGGGGCTGTGTTAAGGCAATCTATTTACCAATTTTGTAGTGAATAATCTTATGACTTTTCTCTTTTTCATTAGAACTGAAGGAGTTATTTGATCTGAAAGAGGAATGAGCTTTTGTTTCTTATATTTTTTGTATAATTTGTAATTAATCTTCCTCCCAAAATGGATGGAATCAAAAACCTCTCCAAGTCTGAGCAACTGAGGATCATCTCTATTAATCAAATTAGTGCTGAGTGTAAAGCTACTTAAATTAAACTGAAATGAATGGAATCTGTAGACTGAAATGGAATGAATTAATGTTAAATAGCATGGTACACATATTATATTATATTATCTTGGGGTGATTTGACGTTCTGTCCAAGGAACTGAAACGGAAAGTGCATGAAATGTAAACTAAAGTGATCAACTGGCAACGCTAATGATACTAGAATGATTTAAGAAAGGCTATTTTGTTGAAATGAAATGATAATTATAAATAAAGTAAGTTGATTGTTGTATATAATTATAAATTGAGGTGTTTTCTCACTTATTTTAGTTATAATTGCATAAAAGTTTGTTTCATGATGCCCCGGCTCGAAAACTGCTCGAGAAATCGCTAGACTTTTGTCTCATCGCGAACAGCACATGCAAAATGTGTGCATGAGCATTGCTTTCTAGCATAAAAAATGTTGCTTGCGTTAGAACCTTCTGCATAAAAATACATTCCGAGTCCTCATCCACAAGAAGATGCTTGGCTTGGGTTTGGGTCTTTGTATCCGAGTTGCTCATATTCTCGCTGTGTATTTTTGCTCTAGGTTGAGTTTACAATGGGGGAGATAGGCTGATGGGTTTCTCACACTGAAAGGAAGGAATACATGGGATAGATAGGCAGAAAAAGACAAAGTGTTCATTTATTTAGGTAGATAAATGAAGAGCTTGAAAGACGGCTGATTGCATTGACATTTAGGTAGTTAAGGTATTGTTTACCATTGATTGATCGTGAGAGGTTTGTAACAGTTAGCTGATGGGGTGAGTAGTCAGTTAATTGAGTGGTTTTTGTGCTCAGATTTGGAGTTATTTTAAAATTTAATTATCAATTCCGGTTTTTGGAGGTGAGTGCTGTTTTTATTTGAGAATTTGTGGAGAAGACTAACAGCCCTTTTTAATTGTTTGTTGGTGTGCGAAGGTATTGAATAATTAAGAAGGTTGGAGGAGTAATGAGGCATTCTTTCTAATTTAAATCATAGGTTCATCGGCAGAAATGGAGAGGACTTTGTATGATGGTGAGGTGGAGATTACATACAAGCCAAATGAACCCGGCTAGCTGAAGGCAGACGAAAAATGATTCTGGTGAGGGACGGATGTCTGTTGAGACACCTCAGGAAGTGTAATACTTCAATCTGGAGGTGAAATACAGGCGAACCAGGTCACCGTCTGCCTTTCCGTGGTGGTTGGAGATGTCTCCGGATGAGAAATCTCTTGTACCTACCCAGCTGGCTGCCAGGAAGGACTGTAAGTTTATCCAGGGGATTTTACCGGTTACAACTACAATAATATACAATTCAACAACTAACCATATCAATATATCATATCATATATCCTTATATACTTTAATGTACATACTTTACAGATGAAGACTTCGACTGAAATCCCTGGAGGTTGTTACTCATCCTATCCCTCCTCGATGGAGATGTTTTTTTTGTCAATCATGTAGAGCTTGTCGAGAGGAGCCCTTTGGAACCAATCTCGTGTCTAAACTCGCAACAGATGATCTTTCAAGGTACAAAACTAAAATTGACAACATTTTTTATCCCCCTTTCATTCATATCCAGAAGGGTACATGACTTTAAATGTTGTTTAGGTTTGCAGCAGTTGACAAGCCGAGTTGAATGCCACCTCTTGCATTCCTCAACTCCCACTCGTTTACCATCCAAGGAGGAACAGCCAAACTACTTTTAAAACTGTATGGTGAATGTGGTGGTGAGTGTATCTCTTTGTTGTTGTTTGCTTTATCGTAAAATTCATACTATTTTATCCAAGAAACCGTTTAAAATGCAATACTTTTTTTATACAGCTACGAAAATCCCAATTGAGACCAAGTTGGGGGGCGATTTAACTCTGCGTATCTCGAATTCCCGTACAAATAAACTGTATTTTGAAATACTGCAGAATACGGAATGATCTGTGATCGAAAGTGAAAGTTAAAATTTCTATGCGAGTGCCAGTGAAAGTGTTTAATAGGTAGGAATTCTACGCCTAATAGAGTTAGGGGGTAGTGTGAACCTCTTTTAAATGTAAAACACAAATGTTTTCAAGAAGTAGCTTTAATTTATTTGACATTTATTGAATTTATTTATATGACATTGAATTTAACATTTAATTGATAAGTTAACAGCTAAATATTTGTAATTTGCATTAATTGTAAGCACGACTAACATCTCACGAAGCCCCGGTTCTATGTGCAATGTAAAAACACGGGCGTTTTCGTTTTTTACCAGGGAAACATGTTAAAAGACGGTTATTTTACTTTAAATTATTGTAAATGTTTATAAAAAGGTACAAACTGCATAATTTGGGAACTATAGGGAATGTAAACGTAAATGAAAGGTATTTAAATTGTTTAAATAGGAAAAATACATGGAGTTCTTGCTTTTGGTAGTTTGAGTAGAATAGCAGGGGAAATTGAGAGCGAGAAAGAGCGCAAGTGCTTCCCGAGCGGACCACCGCCTCCTGAACAGCTCAATGCTACACTTGCTTTGCTCGGCTCTGAAGTGGAGTGGAGTTGTGTGTGCCTACTTTCGTGTGAATATGCACGTTACGTAAATATAGATACCAAAGATGCAGGAAAACCGTGCATTCCTCCTTAGATTTAATGAGAGATCTTAAGTTTGACAGTTTTTACTTCTAATTTGTTAGGAATCGATGTTATTTTTGGATTACTTTGAAATATAATGTAATGTTAGACTTTTCTAGAGAGAATTGGGTCACAATGAGAATAAACTTGAGGATTGCCTTACAGCTTTGTATTAAGTGTTTAGTACCTCGTTAATTAGATTAGAAGATTAGTAAATGCGATTTTATTCGGGATATTTAATTTTATCTGGCTATTCTTCTGTATTCTTAAGTTATCGGTTCGTTAGTTGTTGCGTTTGGGGGAGAACGCATTGCCCCATCTGGGCATGTTCGGAAATGGGGGAACTCCAAGAAATTGGGAAAATGTGAAACTGTCCCTGTTAGGATTACACATAGTTTTTGAGCTAATTAGGATCATTTTCAATAAACGTCTACGTAACTAGTGGTTAACTTCTGTTAGAAAGGAGCCAGCAGTCAGGATATGATAATAGTAGTTTAGGTATTTGAATCCTCGTTAGTGTAAGTACTCAAAATTACAGCCGCTTTGATTCATAGACTTGAAATATTATTTAAAAAGGGATGAATAGTAATTGAGAATGGATTAACTTGCGTTATTTATACAGGGATAATACGTTTTATAGAAGAATCAGACATTTTTTTCTTGTCTACTTGTAAAAAAACCTGAGGTTGGTGAGAACGGATTGCCCCACATGGGCAGGTTCGAAAATAATGGGGAACTCCAAGAAATTGGGGAAATGCAGTATTAACCTGATTTGGAAGATAGTCGTTGAATGAATTATTAGTAGTTTCAAGGCCCAATTAGGTAACGAAATGTTAATTTTAGTTTAGAAACAAGTCAATAGTTATGATAAGTAGCTAATATATGTAATCTAATCCTCATTAGTTGAAGTTAACTAGAATTAGAGTCATTTTGATCCAGAGTGGTACAAGCATGAGAAATTGTTATTGAACAAAAGGCCAACTTCAGTACTTTAACTAAAGATAATACGTTTTATAGAGGAATTGGAGCTTCGGAACTTGAAGACTATGCAGTTGAGAGGGGAAATGTGTTTAGAATCAATTTTCAACTGAATTGGGTGCAAAATCAAGATAATTTACAGAAAAAGTTGGGATCAGGCTATTCTACCTTAGTTTATAGTTGTTTTATGGTAAAAATTAGATAAAAAATTAAAATACGAGATGATGTGAAAGGTCAACTAAGGGTTAGAGCCATGTACGGGTATTTGATATGCGCTCAAACAAATCGTATAGCTTATGGTAGCCGGAACATAATATTAATGGGATATTTTTGACAACTAACATAAATAAATGTTAATAATTCTTGTTAAGTTAATGTATTTTATAATTATTCAAATTTATTGTCACTATTCCACAGAAAGAGAAACTGTAGGAGTTAAAATGGTCATGTATTAGTTCAAAAGGGAAAAGATAATTAGAATGGTTGGAAGAATGATTGGTAAAATAGTTAATACATAGATATTTATAATTTTTGTAACTGTGAAAGAGAGTACAGCGTTTTTAAACTCCAGAATGGTAGTTCAAATCATGTATAATCAGGATATTGGGTAGTATTCACTCAAATTTGATAAAGAATAGCCAAAAATTTAGAGAAAACTATTTAGAAGGTAAAAACGACCTAAAAACGGTGGGAAAAGTGACAATCATCTGTATTTTTTTATTGGTGGACCTGTCTCCCCTTTCTAAGCATGATCCAAGCAAACCACAGGATCCCAAAAAAGATTGCAGTAGCCCTGACTATCTCCTTGACGCAGAATTTCAACGTCAACCCATCCTCAGAGCCCCTTCGTGTCTCCTCGTTCTTCTCCTGATTATTGTAAGCTGGGATGCGATAATCAACCGAATTGCCTTCCATCGGGAGTCTCAGTGAGCAATCTGGCGAGCCTGAAGGCGTCGCCTTGACCAGCCGCTGAGTTTCCTCAGCTTGTTCCTCGTCGTCGGACTCCATGTCCACGAATGTGACTTTCTTTTCACCCTTGGTTGTTACCGGAACCATTTTAAACCCTTGAAAACAACAAACAGAAGTGGAAATTAGTACCATATGGTTTAACTAGTTTTATTTAACTTTTGATGGTTGTCACCTCAGTTTAATCAAAAAGCTGTAAAATTCCTCGATCTTAAACTCCTCCAGAGGACTGGTATTTTTTGTCTTATAACTGTAAATTCAAAAAATTCAAAAATAATCTGTATTAAGAGGAATGAATACCTGTTAAAAGACGTACCTGATAGAATCAATGAAAAATAGTAGTAAGGTAGACCAACACTTCATATCTTGTATTTTTTGATGGTCAAGTCACTCACCTTCAATTCTTGTAATATACGATGACTAATAATTCAGAGTAAAGCCTCTACACTTGAAGTCAGACAATACAATCTAGTTTCTTCTTGTTTTTTATTTATTTTCGCCTGTTTTTTAAATCCTTCTGAGTTTCGAACTGTTTCTAAATCTGTGTCTCCAGCTTCAGGAAGAGATCCGAGAGGACAAGGGGTCTCAGGAGGACTTTTCTGGAGATAAATGGTGAATCTGTCGATTTTTTTCTCCCGTTAAAGTTAAGGGCCAACTTTTTTACAATGAAAACTTGCTAATGCTTTCAGCTCTTTCATGACGCTTCTGGCAGCTGGCCAAATGTCGTTTAATTCTGGGAAAGAGACAATGAGAGGTGACCTACATTTCGTCGTCGTTTTTCACGCAGAATTTACGTCACTTTATACACAGCCCACTTTATATTCTCATCTGCTGTCTGAGATACTTAACTAATTCAGTTCAAACTCTCATTTAATTTATTTAACTATTCCAGATCCACTCCAGGATGGCGGAAGCTCCGGATCCAGCGGACTTGATGGACATCCACGAACAAGAGAAACTTATGAGGTTATCCTAAGGGAGGTTTACAAGATGCTCGACGACGCGAGTAATACGGGTGGCGCGGCACCACATCAGCAGGTAAATAATAATTCATAATAGTTTAAATTGAATTGAAAGGTGAATAGCTGATTATTGAAACGTTTTTCCTTTTTTACAGGTGATGCGAGAGGTTGAAAGGCGACTAAACATGGTGATCGAACTCCGGGGCGACCTCCGGAATGATCATAGGTTCCACGCTGAGGCCGACCTACGTGGCTTTTTTGCTTTAGAGGAGAACAAAGATACTATGGGCCTCTAACTAAGTTGTTGCCTTGAAGGAGCGAAATAAACACGAGCTAAAGCCTATTTTCAGTTGACAAATCTGTTTTCATTTCTTCACACGCACAAACATGGATTTCGCAACGAATCATAACGATTTTTTAAACGACTGAGATGACAAATCGCATGAATTTAACGGTTTTTCATATAATCATGTGCATGAGATTCATTTTTAATATAGAAACAAGCCAGGTTGAGGTTGCAACGGCGGCCCTACGCCAACAAATGAAAGGAAATTTTAAACAGAGATGGAATACTGATCTGGTAACTGTGATAAAGAGAAATGTTGTATTTTGAGCAGAGTTGGAAGGTGTTTAATTGGGAACAATATTGTTTTTTGATTTGAAGGAGATCCTCGAGACACTGGCTAAGATCTTTGACGTCGAGAAAGAGATGCTGGCGATCGAGGTGGAAATGGCCCTCCTTTGAATCCAGAAAACGAAGGGGGTCAACCCTGGCTCGGTGGTTTCAACACTGGACGATCTTTTTGAGCTAATTTTTTACTTACATTGTTAATTTGGCGGTGATGATGATGACGATAGTTTAAAATAAATTGATTTCATATTGTAAGCCGAAATTGCCGTGTTATTATTCCAATTCATTTTCGAAACCTGGAGGTACTATTGATTGGTGGTTAGCGGAGTTGGTGTTGTTGAGCAAAAGCCGTTCCATTCCATTTTTTGTATTAGTCAACACCTCCATCGTGTTTCGAACCTTGTGATTCATCCAGTACCAGATGGGTTCCATTGAGGAGTTCACTCACAAAACATGCTGGGGTGCTGGCTAACAATGATGCCCATGATTGGAAGGGTTTCTGGTCGCGGTGGTTTGTGGGAGTTGACTGAGAAATCATGTGGGAAAAGGAGGTGTCGAAAGGGTGAAACTCTCCAGTTTTTGTAAGGTGCACATGTGATTACCGAAGTAGAGTTTGACTTGTGTATGAAACGTACATGGGATTTTAGTGCGGTGCTATTTTATTCTGTAATTGTTGCCATTTCCTGCTAGGTTCAAGGCGCTAATATGTTTCCCCATAGATGTGGTAGCGGAGGTGGCGAGGCGCAGGTGGAGGGGAAAATATGTCCCACTTTCTGAATCGAGGTGGAGGGTTAAATATCATAGTTAGGACGTAGGCAAGGTAGTGAAGAGCAGGTGGTCACATCCATAATTACACGTGGTTGCGAGCTGATGTTTGTGTCCACCTCGAGGTGATAACTCGTTTATCTCTCAGCTGTAGCGGAGGTGACAAGTATCCAATGGGGTGAACAATGAGCTTAGAGTTAGGCGAACTACTCTCAACAGCACCCAAGAGCTTCCGAGCATTGGAAGTGTGGGCGAGGGTGGTAAAAAGAACCCACCTCGTTGCAAGCCTCTGTGTCTCATATCCTAGTTCTACTGCAATCGCAGCAGCATATACAAGCCATCTATATAGCTGGCAGCTACGTTAATACAGATCAGTAGGGGATTCCGAAGAAAGAAGAGATGCTAACTATAGGGCATGATACACGTTCCCTTTTCTTTCCATTCCACACACAAAATCCAAAGCCGACGTTCTCTATATACACATGCTTTTCTCACCAGCTTCACTGGGCTATTGCTTCTGTAAGAAATGGTAGCGTAGCTCTAGCTGTTGAAGGAGAAGAACGATTTTGTGTTGAGTTGTACACGCTGTTGTAAGATATGTACCAACTTGTTGATGATGTCCAGCGAGATGTTATGTTCTAGCTCCTCTCACGCAACGGAAAGCAAGTGATGAGCAGAAATAGAAATGAAGGCTTAAAACCCACAAATTAAAATTGGAACCTCCTTCTTGTTGAATGAAGAAAGAACTGCACATTTAAACTCTGTCATTCTAGATTCAATTCCGTCGAAAACTCTTGAGTCAAAATCCCCAAAGGTAAGAAAAGACAGCGAGATAGAGACTTGCGACGAAAGACGACCTTTGAGGTTCATCCAAAGTGCGCATTATTGGAAAGGTTAATGGTCGCGGTGGTGCTATTCCATCCGTTGGAGTTGACTAGAAATCATGTGGGAAAAGGAGGTACTGGAATGCAAAAGTTGATTGTTTTGTAACTGTCTAGTTGTGTTTGAAGGGGTTCTCAAGTTAATTAATCAAGTGCGTTTTATTTGTGTCTCAAATGAATATGCGACTTAAACGGGGGTAGTGGTTGTCCTCACAGTTTCTGAATCGAGGATGAAGGTGAGATGTGAATCAGCGAGGAGGAGGTGCCTCATGTCTACCTTTTCAATTACTATGATTACATCCATCAGTTGATATTTTTGTGGGTTCTTTAGAAACAGCCTCTTGGCTCAACTACAGCATTGCGCTGCATAGGAGTAGACCTGCAGCAGGTTAGGTGGGCGCAAACCCACCTCGTGTCGGGTGGTTACAAACAGTCCGTGCCTTTGTGTCTCGCTAGGTTGACGGGATTCACATAGAGGTTCAATGAAAGGCCTTACGATTACTACGACCACAGCAGTTGTAAGTTGTGAGCAGCAGCATGCAACTATACATTTCAGAACGGAATTCCGAAAGGCGAAGGTAGAATAGGGTGCCTAAAGTATATAGCATAATATATATACGTTGCTTTTTCATTCCTTTGCACACACAAATCCCTGCTCCTTCTCCTCACCAGCTACATTGTGGTGTTGGGCTCTGAGTAAGATATGCTAGTCTTGCTTTAAAAGGAGAAATGAAGAAGGAACGATTTTGTGTTGAGTTTTACATGCTTTTACAAGAGATGTACTAACGCGTTGATGATGTCCAGTGAGGTGTATTGTAGCAGCTCCTTTCACCCAACAGGAAACAAGTAGAAATGAAGGCGTAAAACACACAAATTATAACTGGAAATTTTTTCGGGGGGATTCAAGAAAGAACTGCACATTTAAACTCTGAAACCCATTGTAGATTCAATGCCGTCGAAGACTCTTGACCCCCAAAACCCAAAGGTAGGAAAGGCCAGCGAGAAGGAGACTGGCGAGGAAAGTCAGAGTCAGGAGTCCACGAAATGCCACTCCCTTCGTCTTCCCGTTTTTGGGCACGTTCCGCATACAAATTAAACCCGTGTGGATTGGACGTCCTACTCTAGCAGATCTGATTCGAAACACCTTGCCTCTTCGATAGTTGGTCATCTTGGAAAGTACTGAAAGTAAAAATACTGCTCAGTTATTGCCTCACATTTTCAGTTTTTTAAAAATGTTCTTAATAATCCGATGAGACTTACCAGTGATTAAATAAAATTCGAAATGATATGAGGTTTTCTGGAACCAATTCTGCAACTTATCGTTAGTTGTGTGCCCTTTCTTGCCTTGCTCAAGACTGGAGCATGTTGACGCATTTCAGAGATGAGGAGAACGTTCCTTCTTGCGTAGTTGGTTGCCAAGAGATTTGATCGAAACCGTAATTTGAGAAGGATGGCTGGAGTGTGTGGTCTGAGCCCAATAAAATAATGATGTTTTACGACATCTCTATTTCTGCATAATAATACGTAGGCAACTTCATATAAACAAAGGACAAAAATATGACGACATTTGTCGTTACAGCATCAAGTTTTCGATTTGACCTTTGCAGAAAAACTGTATCCTTCTCCATTTGTTGTTGTTGAGGATGAGTTTATAAAAATAGTTGCCCAAATATTATTTTACTGTGACAGGTAGCAATGGCATCTAGCATTGATGGATAATGGATTTCGATTTGAACATAATTATCAAAGAAACCAGTAATTAAGGTAAGTCCAACACGAGACTGCGTCGGATTACGAGTACGAGCATAATGAAATCACAGGGGAAACTGCAACAATCAACCGTTGTTACCGTTACAGGATTCCTGAATTGAGGTGGATGGTAAAAGCTCATAACTGCAAGATGCCGAGGTGGTTGCCACTTGATTATTTTGTGTGTACTCAACAAACCTTAAAGGCTCAGTTTAAAGTTACAAAACATTCAAAGGCCGACGTGAGCAATAATATGCACTTCACTGCAGTGTCGCTGCTTCTCGTGAAGATAAGTAATGCAAGCGTAGCTGTTTAAGAGAATGTTAGAGAGAATGAAGGCTTTTAATCAACTTTTGTAACTGGTCTCAGATCTGTGTAGATTGTGGATGAAAACGTAGAGCTGTACTGGTGTTCATCAAAGCCGATCCTGTGAAAGTAATGTTGTATGGGCGAAACTAGTCTATGATTCCAGTCAAGATGAGCTTTATTGTGTAGTTGCGTTTCCCCACACTCGGATCGACTCTCTGAAAATATAAACGTATTGGGAGGAGGATGAGGGTGATCAAGAGGAAACCAACGAAGAGATATTAAATTCACCCAACGAAGCTTCCTGCAAAGAAACCACGAGGTGACTCTAAGGGTACTCTAGGCTGCTGAGGGATACTCAACTGATCCTTGACGTTTTTTACGGTGGGACAAACAAAATGAAATGGAGGATGAAGATGATACTAAATATTATGAAGCTGTTTTCATTTGATTTTAGTTCAGTGGAACTGGGAGATGCTGCCTTGAGCTAAGTAATGAGAGAGATGAGTAGAATAGAAGATACTTCATAATTCATTCATCATTTCACTTTTTACTGTTACTCATTCCATTCAATGTCAATTTGGGAGTGATTTGTATGCCTTTTTGAAATGAAGTAATGTATGTTATTGTCAAATAAAATGGCTCAATTGGAAAGGGAAAGGTTGTCTTTCTAATTTCTGACTCAAGGTGGAGGGTAAAAGCTCATAGTTAGGGCTGGCGATGTACCTTGTAGGTAGTTTTATTACGTAATTTGTGACTGACTGAGTCACAAATGAAATCTTATGTAAACTGGCTGTAATTGATACATCACAACCTAACTGTCAATTGAAAGTACCTGAAGTATGACCTTTGTGTCAATTGAACCCTCGACTGCACATTTATAATCAGTATTGCAGTAGCTTTCGAATGATATATCACAAGCTGTCTGTGATGCTTATCAAATTGGTTTAGCTTATCAGTTGACCTTGTTCTCGTGAGCCCAGATTACCCATCTTTGAACTTAGCCTTGCACTTCACCTAAGCTATCGGCTGGCGACGGGGACTTTCTGATATTTGGGGACATAGCACCGCACCAGCAAAGTATTGGAGCGTGCGGTGCTTCTGATAGAGTGACGGAAGTACCGAATTCACGATACAGAACATGAGCATAATTGGGAGGGTTCGCTAACGGTGTATTGTGATTGTGACGAAATCACAGTTTACGTCACAATTTCAAACTATGACGTCTGGAGTGTTCAAAAATTCGGATTGTACGGTAGGTAAGGCCGGCATTTCGCGCTCTCTCCAACCTTGGGTTTCTTTCTTTGATTCCTGTTTTAACGTGCTAAACATAATTTTTACAGTCACAACCGGATCTAGAGACGGGTTACAATTTTCGAGCAAAATATGGTCAATTTTTACTGTAGATTCCTCGCTACCGTATTTGTTACCGTCACAGAACATAAATTTACCTACAATACGGTATGCGAACCGTTCCTATAATATGTTTCTTTGCCTTTACCTTCCAAACCCTAAGCTACTGCAAAGTGCGTTGTGCTCTTCTGTATTTTGTTTACCAGCTAAGCTGCAGTTTTGGTGCTGTACATAGTATAGCGTAGCTGTTCAAGAAGTAAGGGAGAGGAAATCATTTTGACGTTGAGCTTGAATGCACTTTTGAGGAAGATGTTACTACATTTTTTATGACGTCTAGCTAGGTGTCATGCACTTTCACACAGAAATACAAATAAAGGCAGAAAACTTTCATATTTAACTGGAACTTCCCTCATCTCATTTATTTCCCACACTTTGCATTTAATCAGGAACAAATTACATAATTAAACTGGCTCCACTCGGATTCGCAACCATTTCAGAGCCAAAACAAACGAAAAATCTGGAGTCCCAATCCCCAAAGGTAAAAATGGACAACAAAAAAGAGACTGGCAACGAATGCGACCATAAAGAGACCTCGAACTGGCGATCTCCTCGACTTTGTGTCTTTCAGCATGACAGGCATATGATTTAAACCCCCGTTGATTCGAAGTCGTACTCCGGCAGTACCAGCGAACCGAACCACCTTCCCTTTTTTATTCTTCGCCATTTTGGAAAATGACTATAATAAACGGAAACAAATACGCCGCTCAGTTATCCCGTCAAAACTTTAAACAATTTCAAATATTAACAACAATCCAGTAAAACTTTCACTTACCAGTGATTAAATGAATTCCAAAACGAAATGAGCTTCTTAGATGCTGAGGAATGAGATATTGTTTGTCGTTCTTTCTTGTCGTGTTCAAGACTGGATCATCTTGACGCAACTCACCACAGTCAGAGATTACCTTACTTTGTTACGAAGGGAATTGATCGCCAACTAAAAACGCAACTTGAGAAGAATGCGTGAAATGCGATGGAGTGCATTACGAGATCTCAACCAAATAATGATGTACATAGATTACGACATCCCCACTGTTATATTGCAGCATAATGCGTAAGCTCTCTTATACAAACAAATTACAAAGTAATGATAAGCAAGAGTGGAAAGAATCCCGTTACGACATGAAGTATCCAGTTTTTAGCGAAAGATGATGTGCTAGTTATCCCTTTCCATTTAAAATGTTTTGTACGCTGAAATGATAGGTTATAATAAACAGATGAAAAAATGGTTCCTTAAACTGGCATTGCGTTGTCTAATATCCAGTTGCATAACATAAGCCTTGATTTTATTCGGGTCAAAGGGCAGCTAACAAACTCAAATTTGCTTTCTACTCCCTTCTACGTACTTTCACTTTACAAGAATTGCAACGCAAGGGCCGATGATCACGGGTGATTGAAAAACTGAACAAATATCACTGAAACTTTTGTGTTCCATTTACTTTCCATTTTTTGCATTCTTTTTATAAGACTAAGAAAGATTGGGCGTTTTTCTGATTTCAAACAAGTGTTCAAATCTTCTTTTATCCAGATCCAAATACAATTAGCTGGCTTTCATTCCCATCCAAAAAGTCTACAGCCGTTTCAATTGCAGCCCAATAAAGGAAACTCCAAAACTCGCAGAACATCGTCACCGTATCCACAACCCAATTTTTAAATCTTTGTAATCCGTTTCCAGCTGGAATCTCTTCACGAACCGGAACTTGGCGTTGTGCGTTTTGACGGCGTGGCATCCTGGACAAGTGAACTCTGAATTAAAAATTGAGATACAAAATACTTCTTTTAAACGAATCGGAGGAATTTGAAACAGGACAGTTTTTTTTCTCTATAAATGACGCAAAATACTTTCAAAAAAAGGGTAGAAATCAGTGACATGGGAGCACTTGAGGTCTGTGAATTTCAAGGATATTTGCTTGTTTTGCAGGACTAAAATGAAATCATTGTTCAAGAAAAGAGATGAGTCGTGTAAAAGGCTCCACGAGCAAATGAATATGAGAATGAAAATGCAGCAGTTCAAATAATCAGTAGAAAAGTTAGATGTATCATGATCATCATCATCGCCCAGTCCTCAAATTTCAGTTGTATTTACATAAGTTGTAATAATTGCATCTAGCCTTCGTTTATGCTCCTTTCTCAACTGCATCTCCATGTCAGTTCTCGTAATCGCTTTTTTAATGATCTTACCATTTTATGTCATCTTGGTTTGGCTACTGCCAGCATTATATGAGCATCAAGAGCTGAAAGTGCAGAATTCGTTACAACTGGAGCTTTTGTCTCAGATCGGCAAAAGCTCACTGAAACAATGACAAATACATAAATCATGATATATTTTTTATCCAGTTTAAAATTTTTATTTCTGGCAACACGACTAGCCTTCCTGCTGCTGCTTTATAAATTGTTTTAATAACCTTAACGGTATATTACGGTCATAGTAACGGTTATTAGCAGTAATGATTTCGCACAACGTTCCAATAGTCTTTCTTCTCATACTCTGCCTGCAAAGGTATGCATATAAAACTCAAGCAAAATCTGGCTACAACGATGAAGAAAAGATGCTGATGATGTTAAGATTTGTTGGATGCACTTTCACCCAACAGAAAACACATGATGAGAGGAATTTAACAAAGTAGTTAAAATGGAATAGAGTGTTTGTGCTTTACTCCTGTTGATTTGTTAGAGCTTAGCAATGCTAACGGGCAGCGTTGAAAAGCGAACAGGAGAACGAGCAGCGGACAAGCTCATAACATATCATTTTGCCCCATAAACACATTATTCACACTCTCTACCACATTGTATCCTTAATTACTAACGACTTAATAGTCAGGATGCGTCATCCGCAGTTCTATGTAGATCATGTTGATACTTGTTAATAATAACAGTGACCCGAAGCTAATTTACCGTATGTGTTGATTACTTTTATGTAGCAACCGTTCTTCCGAGTAAGAAAACGATGCCGTAATATTTTAGCTGAAGTATATTAGTATCAACAAAAGTCGATGCACAAGTTTTATGATGTAATGATGCTTGCTGAAGCTGATGATCACTGAATGTACTATTGACACTTGTACCTCTTAAAAGTATCGGAAATTCAATTGATCAGGGTGAAAATAATCGTTTGCCTGAGTTTTGGATCAATATCAAAATGAACCAGATACCCTTATCGCTTCTTCGAGAAAAACACACAAATTATCAACAAACCTTTATCTCTACTGGTATTTTCAATATTTTGCATTTATTCAAAAAGGAACAACCTCATGTCCAATTAAACTCCGTAACTCGGATTGGCAAGCAATTCAAAGCCAAGGTAGAAACAGCTTCACCTCCAGTACCCAAATAAATATAACATAAAAAATAGATAAATACTAGCGACAAAGGCTACCATCAGTAGCCCACTGGTTGGTTCTCTTTTGGTATTCACGTCCTTTCGCATGATAGGGATACGATTTGAACCCCTGAACTTTCGTTGCTGAAACTGCCGAAATTGTACTGATCTAGCTGGGTGACGATCCTGGCGTGTATTTTGTCTACCCATCTTGCAAATAAATCTGCAATAAATAGAAACATATTAAGTTCACTTAGCTATTGGCAAGCTAACTCAACCATACGGAAGGTTTAAAAAATTGTTGAGCAATTTGATATGCGATGAATGATAATTTCTGTATGACATTTAAAAAAAATAATGATTATGCCGATATGAGACTTACCAGTGAATAAATGGAGAAAGTAACAAGTGGTTATGGAATATAAAAAGCTTCCCTGGAACGTTGTCAGTGGCTTGCTTGCTTGACACAGACTGCCACATCTTGACGTAACCTCAGAGTTTAGATGACAAGCAAAAGATCCAGAAGAAACTGCACTTTTATATTTAGCATGGAAAATGCTTTCTTCATGTTTTCAGCTTTCTTCCTATATTACATTCCCTTCAGTTCATCAAATTCTTCTCCCGCATTACCAAAATAAATTTGTTAAACAAATTGAATCGAATCGTATGCAGAATCGCATTAAATGTAAATGGCTTGCTGTAGTTTAAATGAAATTGAGTCTTGAAAATTACACGGGCTTAACCTGTTTAAGCCAAGGGACGCATATAAATCTGTTGCATAAAATATTTAGGCTTCAGATGTTAGTGATATTTTGTGAAACAAATAATTGAATTGTAAAGCACTTCAATTTTATTTGCATTGAAAATTTAAAAAATCATCAATGAACATCTGTATCTTTACCTACACAAAATAGGAAAATCTACAGTAATTGATCACTTTCATACCATAAATGAAAGCTCATAACATCATAATTTCCACCAGCTTCATGTCCGTCCTTCTCAATTCGTTTCTAGAAAAAAGCACAAATAACTTGGCACAAGAAGTTCAACCTATTCCCACTGTAGGGGAAAATACCGTTCAAAAAATTAACACGTTCTTTTATCCAAATCCTGATTTAAATAAATCACATTGATTTTCCTCTAAATGTTCCACAGCCGTTTGAAGACCAGCGAAATAAAGCAAACAGCAAAAGTCCCAAAACATTCCAACAGCATCCACAACCCAATCTTTTAGTATTCAATATCCTCATAAACCAGAAATGGAAGCTAAATCCAAAGCTAAATGGAAGAAATGCACTTGAAACTCAAGCAGAGCTAACTAGGTTTTTTCTGTGGCGGCTACCTTGTGTTGATGATGGTTTTCAGCTAGGTTTTTTGTAATTTTACACAACAGGAAATATGTGATGACTAGAGTTGTTCATTCCATGTAGTTAAAATGGCCAAAATATGTATTTAAATATGTAGTAAAAATAGCCCAAATATGTAGTTAAATATGTAGAAAAAACAGCGAAAAATGTAGTAAAATGTACTAAAAAGTTAAATATTTGACAGAA
>JAQGAP010000583.1:0-31288 GCA_034697805.1 Orchesella bifasciata
GTAGCTATATTTGGCTACCCAAACGGTAGCTATATTTAGCTACCCGGTAGCTATATTTGCCTGCCTTGCTCCAACTGCCAGCGTGGAGAAAAACTTTTTAACTAAATTACTGGTGGGAAGTGTATCTACCGAAGTTTTACTTTTAAGCTCACTTCGTAATTATTTCAATGAATCTTAAACTAAAGAATTAGAAGCTTAAATACACAAAAGCAATGAAACTAAACGCAGTACTGATGAAAGTCAACGAGCGAACGCTACCAACTGATTATTATTGCTATTAAATACTGACAATGAGAGATACAGTAAGAAAATGGGAATTGATGATAAGACAGTTAAATGAAAGAGCTACCTGAAATACGTTCACAGGTAATTTTTCATCATATCTATGTAAAGCGAAACAAGAGAACCAAGTATGAAAAATTGTATTTTTTTATCTGTACATACAAATCGTTGCATTGTATTCAGTTTCATTTCAAACTCGTTTACACTGGCTCACAGCATTACCCACTAGGTAGAAACATGCAATGAATAGTCAAGTCACGACTCTCAATTCAGCAAAACATTTTGATTCGAACACATGAGATGACATTTTTTTAGTGGAGGACTTACTGATTTATTTACAAAACTGCAAAGCTAGCAAAACAAAAGTAGAGTGAGTGAGTTGTTTTTTGTTCCAGTTTTGGAGTGGTAGAAAAGTCAACACTTTACATTGGCTATAGCCTTGTACTTTACGTATATGTCGGGTCTTCATCAATATTTTAACCTGCCGCATACAGCAATACGGGGCCAAGCAGAAAACAAAACCAGTGCATTTGCTGCAAATGTTTTCTCCTTTTTAACTTGAACGCCTAAATGCATAGGTTTATTTCTTTTTATGCAAAATGCTAGAAAGGCTATGAACAAATTATGTGTCCTTTCACTCATCCAAAAACTAGTTCCGGAAAATATAATTATTGACATAAAGTTTTTAAGAGCTCTATTGAGTTTTAATGATAAAAGTTGAGCTTTTACCATGTACCTGTTCCAGCTTTCAGCTGAATACTGCCTTCATCGGGAAAATGCCAAGCAAAATCATTTTCTGCTTGTAGTTCCAGTAATCAAATCAAACTCGTATCGTAAATTTTCAACTAAAACGACGGTTAACTCTATTAAAAAAGTATATAGAAAGAAGCTTGTTCTAACAAGCTTCCATAGGGAGAAGCTAATTACAAATTAATCATGATGATGATAATCCTCATCTCTACGGAGCTTGGCTTGAGTGGCTGAAGCCAGAAACTTTTCATTTGCCAAGTCAAGCATGTTGCCACCTGGGGAAACTTATACTTTATACATTTTGACTTGCCTTCGGTTTCTTCGACATAATGATGGCAGTTAATAAACATTAAACAAATGGTAACTATCGCCTAATACTGGCAATATCATTAGAGATCCAATGCGAAAGAGTGAACTTTTCTTGTAGTAAGCATTTGAGAAATTAATTGGCAGTGCTGCCACTGATATTGCTCATGTTGGCGAGCATGATATTTTCCTAACAGAAAAATATAGAGTTCCTTTCCATAATTTTACTCGAGAGTCAAGTTGGTTATGAAGTTTCGTCAAGCTGTATTTTGTTGGTTATAATATTTTGATAGTAAAAATACGTCAGCCTTCAATGTTACAAGTATAGAAGCTTAACTTATAAAAAATGTTCTTGTTGCTGATGAAAGTAAATGTCATTTGAGTGTAGTTGAGGTTGTTCAGGATTTGATTTTGCAGCGTGTCAATAATACCTTTACAAATTGAACAACTTCTTCAATATTTCTGCTAATAGGCAATGGCTTACATTTTTTTGCAGAAACTAATTAAGCGAAATGAATCAAATAGCGTGTCTTGTTTTGCCCCGGATATTTATCCCCGTTTTTCTCTACAGAGTGTTGCTCTTCTTGCATTTCATGGAGGTTCGAGTTTTTCAATATCTCAATGTCGCCTTTTGTCCCACTTTTAGTCTACAGTTTCTCTCGTACATAATGGTGTTAACAATACCTTGCCTTGAACCAAACAGAAAGCTCATTACTCCTGAACTAATGCTCTAAATCTGGAGCTTGGTACGAAAGCAACAGCACCGCATTATATATCATCATGTGTGCCTTGTCATTGTCGTCTGTAATGAATATTGATAACTAAAGCTACATAGTACAGCACCATGTTCCAATTCGGCCCTCGTTCACAGAGTACGATAGCTGGAAACCAAATAGCTAATTAATAGAACAACGCATTACTTCCACATCGCCATGGGGTGTTTCATTTGCACTCTGCAAACATCATGGATAGTGCAAATTTGCAATCCTGGTAAGTTGTTTTTTGCTGTCACCGTCTCGTTTTTCTCTTTTGATTATTTCATGACACACAAATCCATGTAAGTTTTCTAAACTTAGCAAAGAATCCGTTAAAAGCTCAAATTTGTAATTTTTTTATAATACTATCTGATTTAATAACATGATAATTAACAACCTCAATCATTAACAAATAGGTAAATATTCATTTTATACTGATAGGTAACGTAGATAATTCATACAGGGGTAATATACCTCTATCCTAAACTTTAATGAAGGACGTAACAGACAAAAGTTGTTTTTATACGAAAGAAGGCCGAGGCACAAACTTGTTAAGGGCAGACTGTGACACTGAGCACAAGTAGGCAACGTTTTAAAATGGAAAGTAGGGTTAGTAAAAACTTAAAATAATAAAATACATTACAAGTACAAGTTACAAATCTAATAAAATTAAGATTCGACAGAACTTACTAACAAAAATACCTTATTGAAACAGTCTTCTTTTACAGTCGCACGGCGTAAAAATAACACGGGAAAACTGGTTAAAACTGATATAATACAAACTAAAATACTTCAAGTTTCAAATTAAAAAAGGAATTAAATGTTGGGAAGAATGAGGAAGGAATGGTAGATTTTCCAAACTTTCAAATTCCTAAGCACCCTTTAGAACACCTTCCTTAAGTACATTCAAATGGTTCTAAAACTTACTCACTATAAGGACTTATCATGTCTTTTTATGGTTAAAAATTGGTAAAACTACACATTCTAAATATTTGATAGCATATAGCAGCAATTTGTATATATTTTCTAAGCAAGTATTCAAAAATTCGTTTTCCTTGTGACTTGTATTGTGCTTTGTCCAATCTGTTCGTTGTTCACTCTCACAAAATATTTTTAACGCGGAACTAAATCTACTGGACAATATAATAAGGTTATCTGCAAATTGTGTTACATTTCAGCTGCAAAAGCTGCTATCCAATGAAAGTGTTATTTAAACATTATTTTTTGTATTATTCTGCGCATATATTATATTTGGTTAGTTTAGCGCCATAGAGTATTAAATGTATTGCAACTTTGTTTCCATTTCAGTGACACTTATTCTAAGCAAATTTTGACTTATCCGTTGTGGCACCAGTTTTATCTGCTTCCGCCTCTTCCGCTTGTTTTGCTCTCTCCTTTTTCATCTCCGCACTGGGTAAAAACAAGAGCGGAAACATGCCCAGCAGACATCCAATCGTAACTCCCAAAGCCCTCCCGAGATTGCAAGCCCATCTTATTGGGCCTGATGCCATTTGACTGGGGGTGAGATCCGGATCCTTGATCCCAATTTTGGACGCCATCGCCTCCACATACCACGCCGAGCCTATGCCCGCAACATCGGAAATTGTGTTGCCCAAGGCGGCAGCTGCCATCGTAGATATTCCCAGAGCTGCTCCAATTGTCAGGTCAATGTAGTCACCCTGTTTGGTATGAAAAATGGCAGTAAAAATATTAGCATTCCAAAAAAAATATTATGGTCATTTTCACAAAGTAGAAATACGTGCAATTGAAAACAATGAGTATCAATTCTTCCAACAAACAATAAGGTTGAAATGACATACCGCGAGAATCATGATGAGATTGTCGAGAAACCCGAAACCAACGAAAGGTAAGGCATTCTTCACCACAACTGTTGTACATGTACATTCAATCCAAGGGATCCAAACAAACAGTGGAATACAAATACACAAAAAGAGAAAGGCTTTTGTCATGCAATATAATCAACATTTTTCCGTCACCAAATAACAAGGAAATACAATACATTTTCCCAACATGCTTTTTTACACAATGAAGAAACGTATTGTGAGCTTACCTGCCCAAATTGCTGAGCCGGGAGCTGGTATCGCTTTCTCATCTATAAAAAGAAAAACGGAAGGATTATTTGGATTTTATACGATAAATTATAATTTTATTATAATCGCAAATTTTGCCATATATTATTCATTCTATTTCAAGTGGGATTCCAAATGAACCATTTAGGGAGTTAACTCTATCAAAAATGTATGAATATTGGTCCTTAGCCATTCTATTTGAATAAACCAAGATGGTCCTCCCTTACAGTTTCTGTTTGAATGCGTGTTAATATTTGATTGCCGATGGCACCGAATAAACTTTTAATATTTATAATATGGCATACCTCTCCATATATAAAAGTAGTTGATATCACAGACGGGGAATTATTAAAATGTTATGTGCTTTCTGTTCAGAAACCGTTGGGTATCTCTTGCTTCGTAACAATATGCTACCTTGTCACCTTAACTAAGAATGAACAGGATAAAACAACCGCCCAGACATTGATTCATCGACCTCTGGGATTTTCTGAAGTTAAAATACGGAGCGTAGGACTAGAGACTTCGTTTATCACATCCACTAAAAAAGTATCCGATTCAGCTTTTGATGCAGTTTCAAAATGTATCTATTCCTTTGGAATGAAGCTATAAATACAATATACAGCTCTAGATGATCATAGTTTCCATTCGCTCTGACGTAATGGAAAAGTGCAAGCTGTGAAACTCGTCAAAGACTACGCCAAGAAAATATCACCAAAGAGCATCTAAAGGAACCAGAGCGAGAGCGTTTCTCTTGCGTCAGCAAACTGATTAAAATTTAGAGATTAAACGCCAATAAAAGAGGTCGTAATCTAGCTCAGATTAAGAGCTCTCATTTTACTCAAGTGAAACTCATTTTTGCACCTGTCCCCCTCTTCCAAAAGCTATCAAACTATTTTTTTCCTTCAAACTTAAACTCGTAAATCCCTAACAAAATTAAGTTCTCGTCAATAAAAGCCAAGTTTTCATGAACCAACACTAATTACAATTACAATGATCATGAAAAGCCGTTCTCCTTCTTCTCCTTACCAAGCCTCGCAGATAGCCACCTTGGTGAAATCTCACAGAGCGTCCCCGTCGGGTCCTCTTTGGCTGTGGCCGGTCTCCCAAACCTGGACAAGAAGTGATGACTCTCCAACCTGCTGGATCCGAGCGTACCCTCATATTTGTCCCTGAGAATCTCGATATTTAGTGTGTGGTAAATGAGCTGCCGCTGGTGATCCGAGAGTTGGTCAAGGAATTCCGTGGCGGCATCCCGGGTCGAGAGCCCATCCTTGAGGGTCAGTACGACTGGCTCAGAAGGAGGAGGAGGATTCGCATCAGCTGGATTTGGATTACAGTCTTTTTCCGGAGGTTTATCACCATCTTTATCTTTACTTTGGGAGGAGTAGTGTCGCTGGACATCATACTGGCAGGGATTATTACACAATCGATTAGACAAGGAAAGACTATGATGATGATACAGACGTTTCTGAAGGTTAAATGACTCCCGGTGCGGATGAGTGTGACTCTGATATCCTGTCAAAAGAGTTGCACTTCTTCGTAACAAAGTTGGACTCGGAGAGTTGCTGAAAGAGGCTAATTTATCTTGAACTTTTGGGTATTGGCAGTGGTCATGCAAGGTTGGTGTTAGGCTTTCTGCAAAGCAACCCTGGAGCAACGTGACAAGGAGAGAAGAAGAAGACGAGCTATATGGCATTATTCCCACTGCTCCCGATCCTGCTGCTGACCTACATGATGTAGTCACCAGTCCCAAACTCCAGATTCCAGCTCGAAACATCTTATTTGATACGGGTGGATTCACTCCACTGGAGAAGGAAAGTGTTGAGACGGTGAAAGTGTGGTTGTTGCGATTCTCTACTGGGTTTTTATGGCCTACTCCATTTCTTTCAAGTGAGTTGTTGGATTCTTACGTCACTCACACATTCCGAGTCACTAGCACTTTTATTTTGCTTCCTAACTTTCACCCTGTTTTTTGATGGAAGACGGAGAAAGCAAAAAAACTGGTGTATTTCTTTTATTACGGGAATAAGCTTCGTTTTTTGCTTCTAAAGCTTGTCTGAGAGGATTATTTAGGATTTATTCTCCAGCTTGTCAATAAATCCCTGTGTGGTCTGCTTAGTATGATGGTATTCCTATGACGATGTTTGGATTGTATCATATTTCACGTTTTACTCTGCTATTTTAGGTCATTCCAAAGTTTGGGTAGAAGTGGATGTTCCGCTGCTATTTCCAGAACTCTCACATTTTATTATCCCTGTTGTTTTTGCCTCCAGGTCCGAAACTTCCGTAGGTCGTCCTACTTTCGCTCTGGAAATCAGAGAAGAGAATTTGAATATTATGAGCATGAATATGGATGTTGGGAATGGGAGTGAGAGAGGAGAGATAATGTGGGAGCTTAAAACTCCATTCTAGGATGGGTTGCTTTCGTGTTGCAGGAACTGTGTAATTGTGTTAACGTATGCTAATATTTGCTTTTCTGTATCATTCATATTTATTTGGAAATGTTGAGAGCAAAAACAGAAATGGAACACGAAAGCTCATCGTCATCATCATTGAAATATATGCAGTGCATTAGTATCACCATCATGAGCTTTTCTAGATTCTAGATTGGTTTATACGCCGGTGGCCATTTTGCTTGTGAAGGGATTCCGTATTTAGTAACGAACATTAAACCGCAATAACTAATTCCTAAAATAATGTTGTTATCTGGTCCTAGGTATTTTTAGAAATTGAGAAATTCCTATGGTCATGTTGGAAACTATGCGTATGAAATATATTATTATGTATAAATTTCTGAGGTATGTTTCTACTTTGTAGTCGTTTGAATAGAAATAGATAAGAAAATGTAGAAACTAAAGACAACGAACACCAACAACCTCAATTTGTTCCGGTAGTTTGGCTGGTGGAGTGCTCACTAGCTGATAAATAATTGGAGAAATATCGAATGTCGCACAGCACCCACATGTTTGCGTGTTCTCCGAAGCGAAGCATGGAAAATGCAATTCTCTAGACCCCAACTCTAGTCAGTCACCACACACCAGGATCCATCACCACATACGTGTGTTTGTGTTTCGTAATTAATCCAGCTAATTCACCGGACAAGGCAAGCCGAATCAGTATGTTCCGCTCCAGTTCCACTAAACAATGGGAACTATATATGCTGTGAAATGAAATGCTTCTCTTTCTACCTAAAATTGAGCCCAGCAAACAATAATTTGCTGTGACCAGGACTCAAATTTATATGGGAAATAATCCCTGTAAAATGTCGATACACAAAGGTAGCATTAGCTATATATTGACCATATATCCATAAATAATTCACAACTCACTTTCCATTCCATCGTCTTTTTTCCCTTGGAAATATTGGATTTTTCGCATTTATTTCCAAAGTAAATGGAGCAAGGAAAATCCTATCATGAGTATTTTTTAGCGTTCCCTTATCAATGTTTTAGCAGGCAAAAGCAAACCACAAAAATTTTGACATGAAATGAAAGTGCTATTATGAAACTATTATGTACTTTATGATATATCAGCATTGTATGAAAAATTTTCAAATTTATTGTGGGTCTGATCGATGATCCCTGTACTTTTGATCCTTTTTATCCAGTGATTAGGAATGACTGACGTTGACGTGCATGCTCGTTTTGTTGTATTTAACAAGGAATGATAGAATAATGCGATGGATATATGAAAGACATTAATCAGATAACGGCACGCATATAAATATACACAATACACTTTCATGCTGCCATACTCGTGAGTGTATGCACGTACGCCGGAGTGTGGAAGTAAGAAGACACTCTCAAATGCACAATTTCCTTCTGCCAGAATGAGTGAATGTGGATGAAAGGCAGGCTTCATATTATCTGTCAAATGAAAGATCGAAACTGAACCCACCAATCTACACGACCATTAGTGTAATTAAAAACATCCAGTTTGAGTTTTCAATTGAAATTGAAACGAGCTATACCATACAAGTATATAAGCAATTCAATTTTGTAATTAAAACATCTTTCAGACCTACTATTTCCAAACATGAAGTTGTTGATGTTGATAAGTAGTAATACATCACAATAAATTACTAATCACTCCTATGTGATTAGAACCCAGTGGAGTAATCACTCTCTTTAGTAACTCCCTGCAAGTTTACCAACCTATATAATTTATGAAACGGAAGAAAATGTGAAACTTACCGCGGATTTGCAACGTGCAGAATTTAATCAATCCTTTCAATCAGAACGGGACTTACTACTCCGATAAAAGAGATCACCGGTATTCTTTCAAATCACTTGCACGATTTATTTTTTATTAAAAAATTCGTTTGTAGAACAATTTAAAGTTTACAAGATATGGAATAAACACAAACACTTCGTTGTTTCTTCAATTTCCAAATATTATCGAATTTAAGTAAATTTATAAATTCCACTAAAATTTGTCTGAACACCTGCAATATAAATTTGAATGGTTTTGAACGATATTTCAAATATTATGAGCTAGCTTGCTATTTATTAATCTAATTTCTAACAGCAACAAGGCTACTGATTTGTTTTATTGTCAGCGTTTAAAAGTTTACTTTTTGGTTAGTAAAAGTAATAATGCACAATGTGAGTAAGTCTAACTATAATCAAACGATTATTTAGTAATATGTATCTTAAACTTTAATTTTTGTAGCATTCTGCATGCCATTTTAAACAATGTTAAAACAAATAAGATTGTTATTACTCCATTCACATTCCAGATTAATTTTGTTAAAGGCCGAAGTCAAACCGTATTGAGTACTCAACAAATTAAATTTCCAACCTGTATATTTTTAATTTAACTGAATATAAAATTTAGTAGATTTTCTATGCGGGAGTCAAACCCTGAAGAACACGTCACTCAAACATAATTTGTGAGAATGGTGACAGAGACAGATGATAATCCTATTCTACATGCACAAATTGGAGTTGAGTACACAAAACCCGAGCCCGTACAATATTACAACAAAATAGAATTCCACTCACCCAAACACAGAAAAGACTGGTTTCCCAGCTGATATTCCGTACCGATATGTAGACTGGATGCGGATGGTCCTTGTCTGCTTACGCAATGTACCCAAAATCGACCGACCTATCTACAATCCACCATGCACACTTTAACAAAAGGAAAAGGCTGCTGAAACCACACCAGCAAACCGAGCGTTTGGATATGATATGGATATGTGTATTACGTGTGGGAAGCGATATGGAGTGATGATGATGCTTTTGCTATGTTTTACTTTGTATTGCGTACGTGAGCTCTACCACGATATGTACAGGTGTGCTGCTCTCGCACAACTGAGAAAGAATAGACTACTTTCACCCAGTTTTCTTCTGCAAAACTTGAGATGAAATGTAAGGCTACTCTAACATCTAACCTGCTTTCATTTTCGGCCTTTTGCCATGGCCATCTTTTATGAGAATTTTTTGGCTGAATGAGTATTTCGGCTAGAGTATTGCTAAACCTTTTATATTAAAGGATTTGTGTCAAATTTGATGATATTTTTTAACGGTAAGCTTGACATGAAGTCAAACATCATTAGTAGAAAATGATGAAGATTGAGTGGGTCAGTTGGGTAGCGGAAAATATTAGGGCTCGTAATTCCCATTAAACAAATGCATTTTTCTGAGAACTGAATAAGGATGTTACGTCGTAGGCTGGCTTAGTGGCTAAGTATGCCAAATTATAATGGATGACATGATTTTAATAAGCCTGAAATAAATGTAATTTCATAGCGAACAGCTTTCACAGGATTTGCAGCAGCTTATAGTTAAACATGTACAACTCACTTTGCTTTCTTTCAGTTCGTTTCACTTTTTCATCCAAGCTAAAATATTGTAGGGGTAAATCAGGAGGACGTCCTTGTTAGAAAGCAAGATGAAACAAAAACAAGGCTGAAAATACCTGAGGGCGAATAAAAGAGACATTAAATAAATATTTTATGTACGAGCAGTCTTAAACGAGCCATAAAAAGGTGAGTAATATTCATACTCACATGCTCACATTTACATGCATTGTTTCACTTTCCGCTCTCTGCTGAGACCTTCATGCTTGAAAGGCACACGTATTAGTTGTCTCCCAAGACGCTCATAAATTCCCGATGGAACATCAGCAAACATAAAATTAGGTCATGGTTTGGTTGCTAAAGATGGGAAACAGGTAAAAGCTCTTACATGGATGGAAAAAGCAGGTATTTTCCCAGAAAAATACATTTGCATTTGACAAAACTATTTGTTCCTGCTGAAAAAATGTTCATTCCGGTAAAATTCTGTTAGACACAGGTGTAGTATAGTGCAGTGTCCTAAATGTTACTTAATAGACGTGCATGCTAAATTTTTTTTGTGGAAAAATCATGGAACAGAGACGATTTGGCAAGCAAATGCCTAGGGAAAGATTAGTTCTACTCGTGTTACAAATAATGCATGCATGTGCTCATGTTTCAAACTTACTAAATGCCAAAAGTTTCGAATGAGATGGATGGGATTACCAGTTGTTCAGAAATGCAAAGCTCCTGTAATCCAACGTAATCCTAGCGGGTAGAATGGTAGTATGTCTGCATTCGATCTATTTTTAGAAAACAATTACAAAAGCAACATTCCATTGGTCAAACATCCACATCATGTTCAATTTCCCATTAGACTCGACTAATGAGAATAAGATAGACTCGTGGGAGAAGGACAACCCAAAGTTTTTTACTTTCTGCCTGAGTTATTTCTTTTCTTACTTTTAATTTCAACTTTAACCTTTGACCCATTTCCTTCATTTCTACTCGGATTTTTGTTAAGAATTGAAGTGCTGGGCTTTCAGCAAAAGATCACAACATGTCATCATATCCTGAGAATATGTCTGTCCAAAACACCTGAGCCCTCTCAACTTCCATTTCCTTAAGGGCACTTTGCAGTTTTACTTCGTTTTTGAAGGGAGAGAAAAGAAAAGCTTTTCCATTTTAGTGTTACACAAAAATATACAGACATAAACTCTTTACATGTGTAATCCTTGGGGTTTGATAGGTATAGCTGTATGATAGGAGATGAAAACTGGTCTCTTTTCACATGCCACAGAAAAACCAGCTTCCATTCATTCTTTCGCTCTTAACTGAATATGCTCCTGCATGCTATCTCAAATGAAGATCACGTCATTCATTAGAACGAATTCAGTTGAAAGAAAACGAAGGCTGTCTAAAACAAAGAGTTGCCAAAAACAAACAAAAGAAGTCTTTTGAGATTTAGTAACATGCATGCTGTTTTGCGTCTGGAACCACCATGAATGCTTAAGTAGACGAGTAGCAATTAAACTAGGAGTGGACAAAAATAGATAACTAAGCAGCTTAACTCATATTCTTCTTTACTACATCAACACTGAATTATTTATATGAAAAATGGTATGACATTATTTTAAATAAAACTTTGTGTTTGGCTTCTTTTCTATATTTTGCAACCGCATCATCATAAACTACGTATGTAAACTCGCAAACGTGACAAAGAGAAGTTACAAACCCCACCGTATTGTGTTCTAAAAGTTTTGAGCGAAATGTCGTACTTCATCCCAACGCAGATGGTTTCAACAAACAAAAGTTTCTCTGACACAATATGTAGTTACTACATGATTTTGAAGACTTTCCCAAATGAAGTTTGAGATAGAAAAGAAGAAATTGTCTAAATTCAGGGCTGCATTTCTCATCTGATGCTGGTTTACTTTCATATGATTTGATACTCAAAACTTCTTCGTTTCTCGTATTTTGTTTGAATATTATTGCGAATTCTTTTCTTTTGTTGCTGATTTTATGTTACTGAGTAAATTGAATGCTGAATGAACTGACGCTCTCCTCATTTCCCATTCAATTTCTAATAATTTTCAGATGAATTTGGAATTCCAATTTTCTCCGGAAGACAGTTTCCTGTAATAATATACAAAAGATCACAGGAGACCATGAGAACTTATCTAGGCTGAACACCTGAACCTTACCTGTTTCCAATCGATTCCCCGAAGCTAAGACCCATTCCTAGGTTGCTCCCAGGTATACCATTTTATACTCGATGAAAGATTAAGTAAGCTAACGCCTTTTCCCATTGACTTCCTGCTGCTTCCTTTTTAGCTTCTGGAAGATCAAAACTTGTACTTACTTAACTTCAAAATCCCTCTATTTCCTTGCATCAGGCCAAATTCCTATTTTTTCGGAAACCCTGGGAAAACCGAGATAAGCTGCCTTTAGGGTTTTAATTTTTTTCTAAAAAGTATATGCATCTTAAGCAAAATACACATTAAGGAGCACAATATATCACATATCGTAATAAGGTTGCAGACAATAATAATGGAAAGGCTCTGGTGTCAATCCTTTCGCAACAAAACCTACTGTCAACTGTAGTTCCGTTTCCTTTGCAATATAAAGAATTCCAATCATGTGGGAGAACACAGTCATTCTCATTGACACTATTCTTCTATTTCCCTTATGTGCTTGACATTTCCTGACACGAACTGCTTCCCGTTGATGTCGAACCTCTTTAGAATTATATTCATGGTAGAGTGTGTGTCAAGTACTCCATCAACCTTCATTACCCCATTTTCTGACCACAAACAATGCCAATTTTTATGGAATATTCTTACACTTTTCTATAGTTGTATAAATCTGCTCAACACTTGCCCTTATCCGATTTGGTGGAAAATCCATTATCAGCCTGAAATTCTCACGATTTAATTTGCATACTAAAATGTATTTTCAGGGTTGGGTTTAGGTTCCTTTGGCAGACCACATAGTCGTTTGACCAGTTCAAGCTATTTCAAAGACATACTCACTTTCACCAAATTGGATTTCTTTGAAAGAGACCGACTTCCTATGTTGAAAGACAAAAGTGGGCTCATTCATGTTGAGTTGAATGAAATCCTTTGATGAATTCAAGCTGTTCGTGGAAACTGGAGAGAAAGGAACGTTTAAATCGTAAAGAGGTTCTCCAATGAGTGGTTCAGTATTGTTTTATTTTAATTTACTTTGAAATTCATGAACAAAAAAAAGGCATTTTGTAAACCGAAATTCAGAACAGAGTTTTTATATTTTCACATTCTTTGCGTCTACTGGAATCTCAAACGAAATAGAAAGCAGCAGCATACGTTTTTAATCTTGAGGAATGTATGAATAGTGCTGGTTCTCAAACAAATCCCAAATTTCATTGGAAACCATGTAAAACACTTCTGATATGAAAACTTAAAAAGATAGACCACCACGGTTCATATTACGGTTTTTATACAAAAAAGGCCTTTGTGGTAAGAATGCAAAGGATTTCGGATTAGTTTTGCTCAAATTTAAAATGCCACTGTAACAAAAAGTAAATACAGCTACAAGAAGCGGGCAAAATCCAATTACATTTTGTATTGTGAAAACCCAGCTATCTATCCAAAACGTGTGTGAAAATAGATTCCATTTGGAAGTCGAAGCTAAAATTGAAACAAAACGATTGTCATGAAAAATTCAAGCTGGGTACAATTAATTAACGTTTTTAAACTTCAAATAACAAGCAAATTATCGTTTAAATAATGAACTAAAACGACTAATTTGTCAAGATGTAAAATGGCAAGTTGTTCATTTGACAGCAATGTCCATAGAGTAGTTCTGAATTATGACGAATGTCAGAAAATTCATTAAGTTTTTCTTTCCACCTGCTTGCACTTTTCCGTCTTAAAAACGAATGTCATCTATTCATATTTTCAGGAATACAATTTTCTGGTTAAACGCTGGTTTGAAAATTTATTTTAATCAAACTTATCAAACTTTAACAAACAGAAGTCCACCATACATTTTGAATTAATCCTAGCTTCCAGACGCTTAGCAGTTTGAACCTATGCAATTTCAGTTTGCACAGGGATGATACATAACCTCCTTCTTTGCATTCATGAATGAAAATTGAATAAATAAACCATTATTACATTCCAGAAGTAGCAGAATGGAGAAACGATGTTAAAATGTAACAACGGCATTGCTGCCAGTGCTAGTGCTCTTGTCCACCGTTTTTTTTGCGGTGCAGGAATTGTACATTCCTGGAAAAATCTTAAATACATCGCAGTTCCCAATCCAATTTAACGTTTGTGGATTTCAACAGTTATTCCATAAGATTAGGAATTTCGTGTTGTATTTTGCTCGAATGATAACCTTAATCCAAGCTAGAAATGATTAAAGCAAATAAAGGTTATATATATTATTAACCATTGGAAAAAGGAAATGAAAAGTTCAAATGAAGTCCGATAAACTCGCATTTTTATCTCTAAGCATGTCAAACTATAAATTAGTTAAGTCATAATAACAATTTTTTTTTGTTTGAGTTGACTTTATTATCCCGTCTTCATTGATCTACGCTTGTCAAATATATAAGATGGACACGTAGATTTTTGAAAGGCACTGCATATTAGCATACATATAATTTTGGATGTTTACATTTATGCCCGTTGCCTACGTTGACGTCAAGATTTTATACTCAGAATCCACACACGTAAGTAGATTGAGATAGTAGTGTACTTCTGGAAAAGTAAGAAATAAAAAAGAAGGGAAGATAAATTTTATTGTTTTCATAAGCCGGCTTTGTATTCAGTTCTGTGAGAACTATTCTTAGAAGTAGAGTGCCTTTCTTCATTAAATTAAATGTATGCACATCTCATTTTATTTCCCTCTTCTCCCTAGGTGTGCCACACACAGTCATTTCCATTTTATCTTGGCATGTCTTGCTTTCACCATCTATCAACACACTTTGTCACGTCAGTGTCAGGACAAATGTAAAATGTAGCCTGCTATGGGGTAAATTTAAATTGAGTTTTAATTTACTGTTATTTTGTTATATTTTATACGCACCCGTATCTTTTATTTGATACTACTCATTTATACGAAACATTCAAAGTTTGGTTTATTCAGCAAATCATCCAAGGACTTTCGGTGTTTAGAGCACAGAAATTGCAGCAGGTGATCCCAAAATATTTTTGCTTAAAAATGTTTCTCATTGTTTCAGGATCTGCCTTCAAGCACATCTATGTATATTACGTACACCAAAACTGTAGTTGAATGAAAACACATTCAACCTTAGAATAGGCAAAACGAAACAAAAACACGGTTGAAAATACCTGAAGACAAATACGGGAGACCTTAAATATACACTTTATGTGTAAATTTTCTTAAACGAGCCATAAAAAGGTGAGTAATATTCATGTACCCGTATTTATCTGCATTGTTTTGCTTTCCGCTCTTTTGGAGTCCTTAATGCTTGAAAGACAAACATTATTTGTTTCCCAAGGCGATCATAAATGGAACATTAGTAAACATAAAAATAGGTCATAGATGCGAAAGATGGGAAGCAGGTAAAACCTCGTACATGGAAAAAGCGGGCCTGTCCTCAAGAACATTAAATATCTTTGCAATTTGACAAACCATTTGTTCGTGCTCCTTGTTGTGCTGAAAAAGGTTCATTCAGGCAAAAGACAAAGATACGTGTTAAATCATCCTAATTTAAGTGAATTATTTTTGTCGAAAAATATCACGGAATTTTTTACTGCAGCTGCAAATAATGCATGCATGTGCTCAAGTTTCAAACTTACTAAATGTCAAAAGTTTCACATGAGATGGGTAGGATTATCAGTTCAGAAATGCAAAGCTTTGTGTAATCCTAGTTTATCCTGCGTAATTCTGCGTTCAATGTATTATAGAAACCACTAATTCTCAAAACAACATTGCATCCGTCAAACATTCACATCCATGTGCTGAAGTTCCCATCAGGTTTTGTTAACAGCAATAAAAAAAACCGTGGGAGAAAGACAAGCAAAACTTTCTCCTCGATGATTTTTTCCTTTCATTTCTTGCTTTTAATTGCAACCTCTGACCTACTTACTTCCTTTCTTTCTTCAAGCTCACAATCAGGTATTTAAAAGAGTTCAAAACACAACATGGGAACAAGTCTATCTAGAAACACCTGAGTCCTCTGAACTTCCCACTTCCTGAAGTATAGTATCAAGCTTGGTTTAACGGGTCGTTATTTTTATCATTTTACGTTGCTGTTGAAAGGCAGATAAAGTAGTTTTTTAGTTTAAACAAAAATATGCCAGTATAGTTCGTTTTTGGTAGACATGCACGTAAAGTCTGAAGCTGAAACTACGGTGAAGACTAATCCCTTTCAAATACATGGAACAGAAGGAAAATTACCCGTTTTTTTTTTCTTGCTCCGGGTGGAGTTGTTTCTGAGCGTTATCTGAAATTGGAATCGTTTCATTCATTATGCTGGAGTCTTTAAACTGAAACGAACTAAAAACAAAGGAAAGTCAACGAATTGCCCTTGCTGTTGCACATATTTCAATTCGCAAAGTGGTCCATTTATTTGTGCGAATAAAAGCATCATCTTTTTCATGACTCATGAATTGAAGAGTTGCTGTTATACTGAGAGTAGTCTCGTGAAATGATAAACAAAAATTCTGATAACCCCTGTTTCGGACCAATGTCCTTATTTGTTTAGCTTCGTTTTTTCCGATGTAAACATTGTATTTCTCCAGAAGTTCTACACACATAATATAATTCATGAATCATTCTGTAATCCTTTCAATATAAAAATTGTTATCTAATTAAAACATTATAAACGGTTTCTTTTCGTGTTTTAAACTGCATCAGTTGGGGTGACAAATTCATTTGCCGAAATACGGATGATAATGTAACCCATATTTAAATATTCATTATGGTTGAGCATATGTGCAGAATCTTCTGTAGTGCTGTAGCAATGCTACAGGAAGAAATTTAAGGCTAACACGGGTGTAATAGGAAGATTTTGGTTTATGCCATTTAAATATTGTTAAATGCGCTACAGGAAGATTGTGATCAAAGGAAGATGTTACAGTCATGTGGTTGTGACTCAAGCCTACCATGAGTTGAAAGGAAGTGGGCGTAAAGCTCCCAAAATTGAATGAATGTTGCAAGTTTTGTCTCCTGGTCAATACAAATCGGATGACAGCATCCCAATTATCAATCCTTGTAGCAAGGATTGTAACTTTGTAAGAGCTTTTCTCTATCAATTTAACCAGTGTCCAATGCGAAAGTAATTCACGTTTATCACATATCCATACATACACTACGAATATCAATGTCAATGCCGGATGTCTATAACTAATGTATATTATGTTGTGGATTCCGTATAATCAGAAATTTTGTGCGTGAAACGAAATAAATGAGCTCATATATGGCATAACTCTTTTTTAAAAAAAATAATGAGTTTCCTTAGAAGACATTTGCGCTCTTTCTTAAACACATATAAAAGCTTGTTTGGTTTTTGCAATTCGGATTGCCTCAACTCTTTTCAACTTGAGCATTAGTTGATTCGTTCCATTGTGGCATCAACAGTCTTGTACCAACATCGCCTCCTTTACAAAGTTCAAAGCAAATCTTTTAACCATGAACTCAATGTGGTTTATTCTTTTTACGGCTGTCTCAGCGTCAAACGCGTTAACTATAAACAATCCGGCAAGTGAACAGAAATTGATTTTAATTTAAAAATTTAAATGAAGTTTAGTATACTTTTCTTTACTCATTTCTTCATATTGTTTTACAGGAAATTCCATACATGACCCAGATGGGTAGTGGGCTAGCAGTTGGGAACAAGATTACGATTACAGGCCGCATGACGTCTACTGCTCACAAGTCTGTAAAATTCTGAAAATTTAACAAATATTATATTCAGCCTGTATATTTTCATTGAAACATATAATGATTTTGAAGTGTGGCCATCAATTTCAACAATGGATGGAAAGCATATAGTGGTACCGTAATCCTGCATTTCAATATACGGTTTCATGAAAACGGTGTTGTAATCGCAACACACGTTCCAGGAGTCGGATGGCAAAACGTAGAAAGGTCAACACTTTTTCCTTTTGAAAAGGAAAGTCGCTTCCAAATTGAAATATTATGTGAAGACACCCAGTTCAACATATCCGTGGATGGGAAATTTTACCACAATTTCAAATACCGACTTCCATTGCAAAATGCTAACGCTCTACAAATCCTTGAGGCTGGGGAAGTTGAGATTTTTACCATTATTGTAAACAAAGTGGGAACGAGTGACAACTCGGAGCTAATTCCGTGTTCCCCCGGTTATGCTGCAACTACCTTGGCTACTACACCATTTGCTTCCTTAAACACAAGTACTCATTATTTTAATTCTAAATCAACTGGCTATGCAACTATCCCTTCTACATTTTTTGTGGCACTTTTCATTGGAATTGTGTATTTAGCCGAAACGGCATGATTTCAAAATACAAGCAAATAAATTTTAATGTCAACATGAAGTGTATTATTGCTGATGGAAGCTCCATACTGTGCTGACTGATTATCAGTCATTATGCAGCCTAAACATGCATATTTCATATTTGGAATTAAGTAACACAGCTCATGAACAAAAATGGTCACCCTCCTATTCTGTTTCGGACCAATGTCCTTATTTGTTTAGTTTCAATTTTTCTTATCCAAAATGTGTGATTCTCCAGAATATGAATACTTCTCTTACTCATTATGAATGAACGATTTCCTTCTCATTATTTATTCTCATATTCAGATGCTCATAATTCCTTGATTCTCGATGTTTTACGACTTATGCTACCACTATTATATGTATCATTAATATGATAACAAATTCCGTATCCGTTAACTTATGTATGTATTCGATTTTACCTCCAAATATCCGCGTACACTCTGGGCTCTCAGTCTAAATAAAGTTCTTTGCGGTGCATTACGCCAGTTTAACAATTGAATTTCCTTTATAAAGACCACACCTTTTCCCAGTATTTTATCCTGCTGAAGCCGTGTGTACAATCTCGTTTCCATCCACATACCTAGTACCTGTCCAAATACCTACTCTCACTTCACATCCAGATCCAGAAATCCTAATGTCATTCACTTGCTCACTTCCAACAACCCCCCAAAGTTTTGTCTGCTTGAAAATGAAAAATTTCTTAGAGATTTGCTCACCAGCCCAAGGTAATCTACAAATGAGGTTTAATAACTAAATGCCTTGAAACTCATTTTACCTGAACTTGCATCTTTCTTCGGACAGCAGCATCGCCTTTCAGATTGACTAAATAATTGATAATCTAAAAACTGATAAAATTTGTTTAGAAAAAATTAATGTGAGCCATTAACTTTCACCATCTGTATGTAGCATAATGGGAATCTGAAAATACAATGACAGAATACACCCTCACCGCCACCTTTTAGCAAATCAGTGCGATTTAAAAGTTTTTATTGACACTGCTTTATTAGATTCAAGCACGGAATGTTTAAACGTTAGCAAAAATAAAACTTTTCACTTATCATGACAAATATATAAAACTACTTCATTCTAAGCATGATTGCACAAGTAAGTCCCCGTCTCCAAAATAAGGCCTCTGAAAAAAATTTAACACTTCAAAAATTCATATACGTCTTTGTCCCTTCCAATCCTGATTCGTTGAAGGAGATGTAATTTATAGTATTAGCATTTGTTGAAGTTTCCATTGAATTGAGAATTCATTTGTTGTAACGAAAATTTCTTTGACTTACGATTAGAGATATTATTACAATATTAGACTTCCGATTTCGAAAGAATCGTGGGAAAAGATCTTAAGAAATCCTAGAATTTGTCTACGCTGAACACCTGAACATATATGTTTCCAATAGATTCCCTGAAGCAAAAAGCAACAGAAAGACTTTTCGACATTTTTAACCTTGCGAAAGGTAGAGTAAGCAAACAGCTTTCTTGGTGACTTCCTGCTGCTTCCTCAGCAGCATTATACGCCTTAGGCGATCAAAACCGCTACTTATTTTATAGTCGATATGAGTATATAGGACCAAATTCCGTAAATTCGTGCTCTTTTTCCCAGTCATATGAAAATGAACACTAGGTTTAGCGAGTGAGTTTATTCGTGTCACGTACACAGTATAAACCTTCAAGCAACATAATAACCACAGTCACACATCTCAACTGAATACTTTTAGACATCGTTCTTGGTATGTACACGATATGAAACGTTTGTAGAAATAAAATGGATGGAAAAAATTGCAATTGAAATACCAATATAATGTTTATAAGGAATCAATCGAATTTCATAACGATTTTCTGTGTGAAACGTAACGGTCTGTCATAAGTACTCAACTATTTTGCTTCATACCACGCACTTGCGATTAAAGATTATACTTATTCTTTCCTTTATACTCAGAAAAATGTGTAGCAAATAAGAGAAAGCTTGGTAATATTTCTAGGAACATATAAGTGGTTTTGATTAGTGATCTCATTTTCTCAACAAGTTGATGTAACTTACTCGTTACAGTAAGATCATAAATATACTTCATCATGGTGGTTTGTAAGTCTAAGCTTGCGATAAATATATGACACAACCACACAACTTTGTAACTCATCCATGCCCAAGTGTCGTTCTTTCAGATGCGCTCAACTGTTCTACTCAATTTCACATCAAAGCTGAAATAGATACTGGACAGTGGTTTCAGCTGTTGCTCCTCAAGTCAAGCTGATTAAAAGTAAGCAAACGACAGAAAATGAGTATTATCACATGCGGTCTAGCGTTTCTATGAAGGCCACAAACATAGCACTGTTCATTGTATATTTCTTGAACGACAACGAATGTGTTTGTAATTACTAGAGGTTTGTAAAAATACGAGCAGATATAAAAATTAAATTATCAGCAATAAATACATATATGTATCATATATGACAAAAATATAACTTTCACGAAATGTTGAATAAAACTGTGGTTGTTACTGTTTCATATTCATGCAGCATTCCAGGATGAAATTTCATTCACATGACGAACCAGATCACCAAAGTGTCACAAAAAATTACAAGAGATCGTGGAAAATATCTACTCCGAACATCTGAGCTTATACCTTCCTGCTTTCAATCGATTTTTAACCCAAAGAAAGCTTCTTTCCTGTTGACACACATTTTGCACCTGGTGAAAGGTAAAATAAGCAAACAACCTCCCTCGATGACTTCCTGCTGCTTCCTTTTTAGCCTCTAGATTTTTGAAGATCAAAACCAGTACTTACTTCATAATCCTCCATTCCCCATCAGCCAACCGGATTCTCTACATTCCTGCTCTTTTCAAAAAGCACATGAAAAAATTGGATAGGGCTGCTTTTCAGCTTTCATTCATTTGCTTGTGAAATACACGACAAAGTCAAATAAACATGGGGGCACTGTGGGTCATATATCCTAATAACGTCAATGGTTCTACCCAAATATAAAACCAACGCGTACTCCAGTTCCATTTCATTCCTTCCCACACAAAAACTGCTTCCCGTTTCCTTTGAAGAGTGAGTGGACACGAAGCTTTTAAAGAATTCCAATCACGTTGGTGAACATGAGCAAGACCATTCTCATTGTCACTATTTTACTACGTTCGTGATCAAGATAAAACCATTTCCTTTGTAGTTTCCCCATATGGCAGTAGGTTTCCTATATACGATGGTTCTTATCAGGCCATAAGAATGCACTTTCTCCCTTTTGTGCTTGACATTTCCTGACACGGACTAGTTCCTGTCGCTGTCGAATCTCATTCCCATCCTATTTCTATTCAGAGTCGAGTGTGCTCAAGAACTCTATCAACCTTCATTACTCTCTTTTCTGACCACAAACAATGCCAATTCCATGCAATTTTTATGTAATTTGCTTGCACTCTGCTATTTATATAAATCTGTTCATTATGGAACTTCACATCGGATTTCGGGGAAAATTCATTAAAAGCATGAAGCTCGTACCAGCCGCAGCTGAATTGTTATCAGGGCTGAAATATGTTGCTTTGCTTTGAACAGCAAATATCAAGTTATTTTTCAAAGCCACTTTACCCCATTGAGTTTCTTTGAGAAAGCGACCATGTAAAAAGATAAAAGGGGTCTCATTCATGCCGATTAGACTGGGCTCCTTTGATGGTTTAAGGTTTTCGATGAAACTGGAGAGTATAAAGCATTAAAATGTTGAGATGGTCCACAACGAGTGGTCTTGTATTGTTTTATTTCAAATCGGCTTCTGTCAGACGCTAAGCTTTGGAATAAAAAAATGTCCAATTGGAAACTTGAATATAAAAAGATTCTCTATCTTTTCAGAACTGTAAATTCACTAGAATCAGAAAAGGTTGGTTTAGTTTACATTTACAGGCAGAATGAAAGCGGAAAAAGTCTAGCTTTTAAAGAATTTGATTTGAAAAGGCTGAAATGCTGTTTCTTTTGCCCACTCTTATTGCTTTCCCTGTTTTAAAGTGGTCAAAAGACCAAGCTAGTTGTGTAAATGTATACATTTCTATTTGAATTATCAGTGTAAGCATTGGAAAGTTTAAACCCTCAATATTAGAAAGCATGTCTCCTAATGCAGCCAATTTTACAAAATTAAAACTGCCAGAGCCGTCAACGTCCATCTTCTTTGAACATATTTAAAAGAACCTTTTCTACTGTCAAAAACTTAGCATACTAGTAAAACTTCTGTTGACAGAGAATGAAAAGCAACAGAAATAAAATTAGGAACATTTCTCCTCACTTCAAACTAACAGACGTGGAGTCACTTTTGAAATTAAACTAAGACGACCAATTTATCAAGATGTGCAAAAGTAAATTACAATATGACGACTCCCATCCATTTAAACTAAAGCAAAGACTCGAGACTAGTAGTAAATTATGACGAATATTTGGAAACCATCAAAAATTTTCCTTGCCTTTTTCTCCTTGTAGTAAAGTTTCCTTAGATCGCAAGCTGTCATCTTCGTCTGTTCAAGTTTAAAATAATTTCAAACTATGGTAATCATTTTTATTTTCTTACTCGTTTTTTGTTTTTAATTCGAATTTTAGGTTGTAATTGGTAACGCACCTAAGTATCATGTGATTTGGATAAATTATTTAAAAACCATTTGTCGGCATGAGGCTTTGTCCCTATACCCTTAATTAAATATTAAATTTCAATCATAATCAAATACTATTTTCCAAAATACAACTGATATATCATCGCAAGAAAAAATGTGCATTGGCTAGCTTTGATCATATATTAGTGTCTCAATGGGATAGCAAGCATCAGTAAAACTATAAATGGTAACTTATTTGACATTTTGCCTTCCAAGAAAATATTTCTGGTATAAATTGTAATTTTCTAGCGTCTCGGTTGCGGCTATTTGAACATCCAAATATTCAATTTAAGTTTGCATGCATAGTGAACCGTCTACTTTGCATTCATAAATGAAAATTCAATAAATTGCAGACTTTTCCCTGTTACGCAAGTCATGGCCGAATGGAGAAACAATGTTAAAAATTCAGCGAAACCTTTGTTTCCAAATGTGCTCCATTTCTTGTCCAAGGGAGCTCTTGTTTTCAGCGATGCTCAACCCAGAGCAGCTATTCTGAAATCCTGAAAAATGTATTCAGTGGCTTAATCCTCTATTGATGTAATTTAATGCTACTTTATTGCACACTAACTAAAGTTAACGGCCATACCCTCCACGATACGAGGAAAATGCAGAATTTGTTTTTGAATTTATGAAACATTCTTCTATGCCAATTAATTATGAGAAAGGAATAGTCACAACATTATAAAACCAAATCGAATAATTCGGAAGACAGTCTAACAAAAAGTGACTCAAACTGAATATTCATGGGTAAGAAGTTATATGATGTAAGAAACTAATTTGAGAGGGTTGTCTACAGATAAATGGAAAGTTTTCCAGCTTTGTTAGGAGCCAGATGAAAATTTAAAAGATAGAATGAACAAAAGGAAGAAAATGCTGCTTTTGAATCTCTAAATAGAACGTGCTCACAAGAACGAACCAAGAAAAAGAACGGGCATTAAGAACATGTATGTGGGACAAATTCCGTGAGCAAGTTTTAAAATGAATGGAAAACTTCAAACAAAGAAACGTTTCGTCTTTATTTACCAACCTGTACCATAATCATCACTATCACATATCACATCAACATTCATGCTTCTTAAAACTTTGTGAAGTCGTGAAAATGAAAGCAAAAAATCCTCACTAAATTATTCACCTAGAAAATGATCTCTGAAAGCTAAAAACAAAGTTTTTGCTTCTCCCATCGCTCTACATTTTACGCTAAAAAGTTTAAACAAAGCCAGATTGTACGGCGGACAAATATAATGTTTATCTTGAAACGGAAGCTCAATCTTAATTCAAAGAAACATTTTCTAGAAAGAAGGGACGATTAGACGGGTGGAAAAAGTTGACTGTCTAGTCGTGTCGAATGACAAAGGATGATTAATTATGTTTTCTGTCTTGATGAAACTACATTAAATGTGTCCTTCTGACCTTTCCAGATATTTTTAAACCCAAAGTTTTTGCTTTCGTACGATGGCTGTACTAAACATGGAAAGGATCATTTTTTGTAATCCAGCTACTCAAAATATTTAAGTCTTTGGAGTATGACAGTTGCGCAATATAATGTAAATTTAGATTAAACCGACACGAGATAAGATTTGCTGAGAAAAAATTGCCAAAGAAAATTCACCTTTCTCGTTCCACACGAGCAAGCACTGGGAGAAAGTAGGAGAAAGCCAACCTCTCTAAGGAATAAGAAATAAGACGAAACAAGGCAAGCAAATTTCATTTTTCATACTTCTCCTTTAAGCGGTTGTAAGCCGGCTTTCTTTTTCTTTCTGAGAAGCTCTGCTAGCCTTCCCTTTTCTACGAAATTGAACGTTATTTAATTCAATGTATGCACATCCCATTTTTTCATGCTTGTCTTGCTTGCAAACCAGGAGCATTACTATTTACCTTAGCATGTTTTGCTCTTAGCTTTTACCATCCATCAGCTCACGTCGTCATCATGTCAGGGCCAAGAGCGGCAACAGTGGAACACAAGCATGAATGTAATTGTGGAAAAGTGAAAGGTGAGGGGTTTCGGGAAAATTGTTTCATTTGGGATATTTTGAGAGAAGTGTTCTTGGGAGAATTCGAATTTATTTACATTATACTATTCACTAAAATTCCTGTTTTTTACGACTGCCAATTCCAATTAAAAATTCAGCATCGTGACTCCTTTAAACCTTGATTTTTTTGTGGATATTTATGAATTGTATACGTTGGAACCTCTTTGTGGGATAGGTTAATGATTTAGCTATCATTCGTGTAAATTGGTTATCATTTTTTGTCTAAATACGCAGCATCTCATTTTTTAAAACTGCTGGTACATCCACCATCCCACAGTTTAATTTCCCGTCATTTCTTTTTTACGAACACGAATAATGGAAGAGATACGCTGCATCTGGCATTTTCTTCAGCTCCAAGTCAAACAGTACAAAAGCCAGTCGTTAGCAATAATGCTTGAAAACTCCTCGAAAGATTCTTTCCTTCCTGAGCTAGTTATTCTTGTGGGAACATATTTCTGACATGAAACTTTCCCTTGAGGAAAACTTTTTTGATGAAATATAAGCTGTCTCATTTCGTGAGCTTCCAACAACCATCTCCTTCCTCGTTGCTTCATGTTCTTGTCATGAAAATCCATAATAATACTGGTACTCACTCAAACCTGATGCATCTTTTTCAAAGCAGTTGGTGATATAGAGATCCTTGCAAAGCTATACGGTTTGTATAATACACAACATATTTTATAGCATCTATCCGGTCTAATATGCTAACATGACATAATACTTTGATGGCGGATACGAAAACCCTAGTCCAAAAAGATTTTGGATTGTATTCATGTTGAAGTCAACGAAAGTGAAAGTAGACTTGGGTTTCCCGTTCATGTGTTCACGTAAGTACCTGTTATTTGGCAGACCAAAAATGCTTTATCATGGGTTCTGCACAGAATGTAGCTGCAATATAAATCGTTGCAATGTTGTAACCTCAAAGTTTGCGTATCTCATTTTCTCCATGATGAGATGGGAATGGCGTTTTATTTTCATAATATGCTGATCAATCATCTTACTACAATATAGGTGAAATATACAATATAATACGCAATCAGCTTGATGAGAAATGCAAACATGTCTATAACGAAAATCTTGAGATGCATGGATCAAATTGCGGTACAGTTTTAGAAATAAAATATTTGCAGAATAAAGTGCTTTGCATACACGTATTCCTTACATAGTTTTAATCCTGCATATTTGCATTCGCAATCGTGAATAAAAAACTCCATAATAGTTGTTTTGTGCCATTTTCAATTTCAAATAACTTGAGTATTCTGTTTGTAAATGGGCTTGCTTGATAGCTTCTGGTGATGCATAAACCACCAGTATTCGCACAACATCGTTTCAGGGAGACCGATACTGAAACAAAACTTTCACATTTAACTGAAATTCATTCCAGTGAAAAACAAAATAATCAAATTCTAAAAACATGTTTGTAAAAGCTGATATTTGTTCAATTTTGTTTGTTTACACGACTGAAACCTCAGAAATGTGGAGTGGTTTTGAGTACTTGCTAACCTCTTGTTTACTCTACTATATTGTGCAGTTTGGTTTTTGCTGAGACTTTTGATGACATGCTCTTTCACCGGGCTTAGAGTTTCGTTTAGAAATTAAGTCATTTTACAATTTTTCCGTCTGTCTCTCTCTTTACTATTTGAACGACGTATTGAAATCCGCTTTATATGTTTAGTAGAGGAATATCTAATTTCCCATTCTATTTGAATGAATTGATAATGTGGAGGCTGATGAGAAATATTTATGACGTCCTATTCCACTCTACTATCAATAAAAAAATTATTTCTGATTATGTGCTTTATTTGATTATCTATGAACAGCTAAAGCTAGGCAGGCAAATCTTGCTGCAAGGTAGCAAGATCTTGCTGCCCAAAAGTAGCAAGATCATGCTGCTTGACAGCAAGATTCTGCTACCTTCCAGACGGCAGCAAGATCTTGCTGCCGACCTATCTATGTTAAATAAATGGAGATTACGATTTTGCACTATAAAATGCATATTTGTGGTTGATAAAGGTTGAAAACGAGTTTTCTATACAATTCGGGCACACTCGTTTCATTAAAGGTGACGGTTTTGCTCCAAATGTCCTTCAACCGCATGAAAATGGTAAGGTAGCAAGATCTTGCTGCCCAATCCTATCCCATCCATGTTAAACGGCAGCAAGATCTTGCTACCTTGCAGCAAGATTTGCCCGCCTAGCTCTAACTGATGAAAGCGGTACATAGGTAAAAATCACTATTGAAAACTGACAATGTTTTAAGAAATTATAGAATTTTATGCCTGTATTATGCATCTCAATATTATTCTGTACGTACTTAAGTCTTCCTAAATTTTACATCTGTGCCTCAAACGAAGTGGTTAAGCTGCACGTTGAATGCATTCTATCGTAGCTAAAGCGCATATGAAGTCATATGGCGCTTGTTTTATTACACAAAATAAAACATACTTCATTAAAAACGTTTAGTGAGCAAGAAAATCTTTCCATTTACCTTTCCAATTACGGAAGCAGGTGGTGATATATTCGTATTTTCTCATGAAACGAGGAAAAAGAGGTTTTATTTTTTTCTCCACTTTCTTTTGCAATCCTGATAAAAATAAACAACACAATACGGAAACGTTGCTTTGGTAAAATGAAAAGAGCACGTCAGCTGAAAGTAACCAAGAAAAAATGCACATAACGCATTTAGAAAGGAAAGTTTTTAAAACCTACGGTTTTTTAAAATACGCTTTTCGCCCATTTTCTTATTTACTATCCAAAAGCCTTCATCGTACAAAAATTTATTTGGATCAAAAGCTTTTTAAAAGGCAAACGTTTTACGACTTTATTGTGCATCTGAAAAAATTCCTGACACAGTCAAATGAATTTTCTTCTTCTACATTATCGATTTTAAAGAAATTGTTGAACCTACGACAAAAAACTTCGAAGGCTGAACAACGGAAGCTTTATCTTCATTTGATGACGAAAGTTTCTTGATTTTTTGCAATGTTATAGAATTGAAATAGATAATTTTGATGACGGAAATGAAGAAAGTTGAGATTGTCGAGGCTATGTCATACGGGAGATGCAGAATGAAAAATAGTTTTCTAACGGCAAAGTTTGAGTTTTTGATTTCTTGATTTGCAACTTAAATCATTCTGAACAAAAGATTTCTTTTTTTGTTTCAAATTTTACGTTGCAAGATGCGTAGTATTTGTCTGAATCGTCTTCTACGTTATGATGTAAAAGTACAAAAAAGATTATCAAGTCGCAAAGGAGAAATTTAACATCTTGTACACCTCTAGAATAAGTATCAGGTATAATCAAATTGCACTTTTAATCTTCGATTTTAAGTTTAAGCAGCTTCCGGTTTATTTTTTAAAGTAAAAGATTAGAAGCTTGGTTTTGTTTGAGAGAAACTCATCTACATTATGGCTCATATTTATTTCACAAAATAAAAGGAAAAAGATCAGCACAACAGATAGATGATAAGTACATGATCTTAAGTTCCAGACATTCCGTGTACAAAGACATTCTTTATTAAGATTTTTACTGAATTCAACATTACAGTTTCCCCCTTATCTTAATATTGGGCTTGTTAAATTTACGCTGATATGACGCTTTCCTCTACGGAGGAGAACTTTTTATCGGAACATCTGGCCCTTTGTTTCTGTTCAACGAGCTTCTCCTATATTCTTACTTACTTACTAAAAATCCATAATGCTATAAACTTTTCTACACCTAAGAAAAATTGATGGTGAAAATAAAATGTTTACAAAAATATACGAAAAAATGGGACATTCTAACGAACGCTGTTCGGGATAGAGAAAATAGAGTTTCTATAAACTCTGAAGTAATAGTTACCTGAGATATGTTAGCCTTAACATTCACCACGAAGTTTCAATGCCGTCGTCGTCGTGTGTATAATATTATACAATTATCTTTCAAAGTATGTTGCTAAAAGATGAGCAGGGTTTTCATTTTCAAAACATGCTAGTCATCAACTAAAAGCAAAACATAAGCATACGTGGTGAGATGAGTTAAGCAGAAAAGAAGAATTCTATTATTATGCACTTTCAGCAAATTTAGACAGGTTGTTAGAAAAAGTCATTTCCGTAAAGCATGTCTTACTTAGAAACGAACGTTTAGTTCATGTTTTGTGAGATTATTGGATACATTGCTTACTATGCAGATTTAACCAAGCACAAAAAGATTTGTATCAGGTTCATAAATCTGGTTTTCTTATTTATTTGCTTGTTATTTAAGAGACGGTCTGAAACCATCGTGGTTTCATATGACCACAAGGTATTGAATTGCTAACTTTTGTTGCTACTTCTGGTTTCTATCAAATATATGACTGCTGCAAATCTTTAATAGTCAATGCCAAAACGTGCAGAGATTTATAAATTTATTGCAGTTTGCTGTCAAAACAGCAGTTGACTAGGTGACGTCGACAACCAAATTTTAATTACAGAGGGAAGTTATTAGTTTTATTTGATTTACGTTGAAATGTTAAACCGTGTTTTTAATATTTAAATAAGGATATTACGTAGTAAACAAAGGAACCAAAGAGTAAGGTCAACTTCAATTCCAATTTGATTTTGAAGCCACAATTTTGGCGTGCATAAATATGATGGAAACTTAATTGCTTTCCCATGTAACAGCTCAGGAACATTTATGAAGATTTTGTATGAAGTCTTATAAATATCATGTAAGAATTGAATTAATGTCTTGATATCACACGCAACTTAATTCCCAACAACCAAAATATGAACGGGTGCAATGCATGAAATGTAGGATAGACCTGCAAACACTGATAAAGTGTTACTGACTGTCACCAATAGTCATGGGTACTGCGTTGATACCTTTTGCTGTCGTATCTGAACATGAAGCATGTTAAATGAAATCTCATATGTGTTTTAAGTGGATCCACGATTGTAGTATTTGTAAGTCTCCCTTTTAGAAGTACTTTTCCTGTGTGAGTCATGTTTGCATTAAGGTTCTACCCAAGAATCGCACTATTCAACCCGTAGTAAATAAGTTGTTTCTGATGGTTGTGGTTAGAGTTTGGTGACAGACTCTTTTGGAGAGTTTCCATTCTTTATTATTAGTGACATCTGCTCGGCATTACTGATGTAATCTTTGTTCATCGAATTTTGTAATTGTTTCACCAGATTACCTTGGTCTATCTCTTCATTTGCTGCTGTGGAAATCGTTTTCACTTTTCAACTTCCAATGATATATATATATCGTCTATATAAGATGGAATGTGTTGTTCTATTTGTATTTTGGACCAGCTAAGAGTAGCGATTGCGGAATGTTTTGAGGATTGTCTAAAGGTAAAAGTTTTACTGTGTTTCTGAAGGAATATTGTCCGACATATGATTCTGATTTCGTGCCACGTATTAAGACGTTTGGTTTCCCGAAAAACTTCTTTGCACGGCAAGAGGCTGAATCTGAAGTTCAGATTCTGAACACCTGAAAATCTGGAAAAACGGGATTTGGTCTTGCACTAATTCAAATACTCTAGTAAGTACACACATTCTTATTTGTTGAAGAACAACATTTCCGATCGTCTGTTACAGTTAGCATCAGTCGTACGTGAGTGACACTATTGCACTGAACACCTACCATCTTTTCGTACAGAACGTTGTTATTCTTGCCTTCAATTTATAAACTGAGGTAGCAAAAGATCAGTCGAAAAAATGCATTCCAAAAAAGTGATTTCTGATCACCTAGCATGTAAATCGCTCTCCCTGATTTTCGCCTCACCTGATTCAAAGGAAAGCGGCAAGCTTTCTCTCTACAAATGCAGACGACTTCAATGGAAATAAAGAATGAAACATATTTTATCCTTTTGTTTCCTAAACTTATTCTCAGCTAGTCGGATTCGTTGTGTGACTGATTTTTGTTTCTCCATCCCTATGGCGTATTTCTTTAAGCTTTAGAACCCTTGCTACAAACAATATTACACTTGTTTACAATCAAATCAACCAAACCCTTCTGCACATCAACGTTCAATCATGTGAATAGAGTATCAAATAAACAAGAAATTCGTGATGAAATTTGAAACAAAAAGTTACTTTATCCGGTACTTTGTCAAAGTAGTTTCTACATTCAGTTGGAGCAAGGCAGGCAAATATAGCTACCGGGTAGCTAAATATAGCTACCGTTTGGGTAGCCAAATATAGCTA
>JAQGAP010000584.1:0-31273 GCA_034697805.1 Orchesella bifasciata
GTGTTACAAACCCATAGAGCAGTGAACTACTTATCTACTGCACCGTGCATTTTACATTATAAATCAAGAGTAGAAGAACCTTCGTTAAATCAGACTATTTTTCATAACAATTTATACATATTCACAGCTACCCAAATCGTTTGGATGTGTGTTGATTTTCGTTCTTTCGAATTTCATTAGAATTCTCTGTTTTAAATTCTGCTCGCTAGCTTTCTTCATTTGGGAGCCGAAAGCGCAGGTTGAAATGGGATCTTATAGTATTGGAAAGAGCCCGATTGAGGCAAAAACGGAAGGCGCTGTTCACTGTTCTGAAAACCAAAGAGGCAAACGGGTCGAAAAAAATGATGCAACCAATTTACTCCATCAAAGTTTCTTATGGGCCATTTCTTTCATTGATTAAAGATATTTTCAAAGCAAAAATGGTTACCTTGCTAAGTAATTAAGTCTATTATGCAAATGCAAATAGAATCCGTTTTCACATTGGTTTATTACACGTTTTCGCCAAATTATTGGTATACCAAATAGTTCGTTAAAATAAAATTGAAACGCTGATTATCAATATATGTTAATATTGTTTAGCTTAAGCGCTATTATTTTTCTCAGTTGTGTACAAAAGGTACTTCTTGATGGGAGTTTTGATTATGTAACCCTAGACTGACTTTTCGAAAGACCACCTAGTCGTTCCTGTAAGTCCCGGTGGGATTCTTGCGTCTTCCTCCACGTGTAACCTCCACTCATTTCCCTTCAATGGATTTACCTTTTGCATTTGGAACTGCCTGCTTGCCGAATGACGAAAATCACAAATCATTGAATATTAATAGAGCAAAAATTTAGCAGACATACAAAAATCCGCTGAACATATGCACATTAAGTTTACCTGTTTGTGGCTCTTCAAATGCCTACAAAAATTTGCACCTTCGGAAAATGTTTTGCGACAGATGACACAAAAAAGGGCGCTCTTTTGTGTGTCAAGCTAGATGCTCAACCAGTTCTTGTCTGTCTCTTGAGACGTGTTGGGAAACAACACAGTTAAACATGAAGCGTTGCGGAAGTAATGCCGATCCAAATCCGGTTGGTTCGTGTACTGTTGGAAGCACTAGGAGCAAGAATGATTGGATTTTAACTTATGAAGCTCAAGGTGGCATTTCAAATTTCTGGAGGAAATAAAACCTCCGCCCACACTTTTCGCACTTTAATTTTCGAAAAAAACCACCGGCGTAGTATAATTTTACAAAAAAGCTACTTGGAGTGTTCCTATTGAATATTTAAAACTACTTGATAAAAGAAAATCGATGCTGTGCAACCTTTTTGAATAGCGGAATCATATTTACAGATACATTTTGTATTCCTTAAAGTAAGGTTAGCCACCATTAAATAGACATTGACATTAGTATTCAAATATTTCAAGGGGTTTGTCTAGTAGTTCTGAATATATTTTTTAACACTATACTGGCACTGTCTCAATGTTCGACTGCGTCTTTTATAATTGATTTTTAAACACGCTTCATATTTTTGAGCCAACATAGGTACCATTTTCCTATTTAAAATGCCCTAAAAGTTAATATAGACGAAAAATGTTTTTTTTTTCTAAATGTCATTCTCATCTAGTTGGACTTTTTTTAATTTCAATGCAGGACTGAAATTTCGAAAATAATATTACGATGTGTATCTTTAAAATTTGGGTTTACTACCTTTAAAAATATTCAACACTTTGTGAGGCGTAGTTGTTGCACAAAAATATTACTACGTATTTGCTAAGTTCGGCGTACGTTTCTTCATATTTTCAAAATAAAGATATTGGATAAAGTGAGACCGGATAAACTTCTCTTGCTTATTACGTGCATAAAACATACATAAATTGTGCCTTAAAATGCGATTCCGCTACTAAAAACGACACTTATAAGAGATGCTTTTTTACCTATTTCTTTAGCGCTAAACGACAATTATTATATAATAAATCTTGGGGAAGCATAATTATACCTTTTAAAGGATTTTATCAGTATAATTTGACGAAACAAAATTTTTGATCACTGTGGATTTTTTTAATGAAGTATAAATTTATCATTCTTAAGATCCTAGGGGCCTTTGTACTTTTTCTTGAACCCCGGCACCCGGTCCTCTCGCTCCGCCCCTGAGATGATGCTGAAGCTGTTCTCTTCGTTGAAGAAGGATCGTTTGGAGGAATCCGTGAAGACGCTGAGCTCATTTCATAATCGCCACGGGGATACTTTATTTGGACCAGCAGAACGGTGGCTCAACGATGAGATCAATTCTATCGTCGCTGATTACAGCGGGAGCTCCATCCGTCACATTTCCAATCCCTCTCTAAAAGATGAGCCTTCGGGATACAAACAGAACAATATTCTCGTGAAGCTGGACCCGGATGTCAAGTCAGAGCTCGTCATCCTCGGCGCCCATTACGACACCATTGTCGGGAATCAAAGTTTCGGGGGTGGGGGGGATAGTGAGTTGAGGGCCCCAGGAGCAGACGCCAATGGGTCGGGCAGTGCTGTTCTTCTGGAAGTGCTGTTAATCCTGATCCACTCTGGAATCAAGTTGAAGCGCACCGTCGAGTTCCATTTTTACGCTGCCAAAGAGCTCGGAGTGCTGGGTTCGGAGCTACAAAGAAGAGAACGCGACGGTGAAAGGGATGCTCAATTTGGAGAGATGCGGGAATGGAAAGACGATCGGCTATTCTAATAAGGCGAAGGATAACCCATGGTTTACGGGCGAGAAACTAACTGCGTTTCTCAAGATGCTCATTGGAGAATACGTCGAGCGGGACTTTGAGTTGAAGGACGTTGAGGACGAGATTTTCACCGATCATCATATTTGGTCGATTAATGGATTTCCAGTCGCACATCTCGTTGAGTATGACCAAACTGTAAGTATTTATCTGCTATATATGAGTTTTACCGTTTCGTTTGGATTCAAAGGTTTAAAACATTTAATATGTATGATTTCATTAATTAATTTGTCTGTAGCCTCATTATCATTCGAGAGGGATACCGTTGAAACACTCAACTTCGAGCTGGTCAATGAATTCACTAAGGTGGCTCTCGCTTTTGTGGTGGAGTTGGGTGATCCTCTATACATCCCCTGCTCCGATTTAGGAAGACCACAAGCTGGGTGGACTCTGGTTGGGTTAAACTTCTGGATTTGGTTTCGATTTTAGTTACTAATTAGCTTTTAAATGCTCTCTTTCTGCTACATCAAAATAGTCTATATAAAAAATGTTCATGACTTATAAAAATAACTCAGAATTAGCATTGTAGTAATAAAATATTAATTTTCGATTGAATCAAGTAGGCTTTGCAATTTGATTAATATATGTTCACAGCTTACATTATTTGTAGTCATTGTAAAACCCAGTTCCAGTTCTCTGTTTAGGTACGGAATTGTGAATCGCGTGCCTTCTACCACGTTCATTCACGGAGTTGTATGAAAAGCCACCTCGCTAGTGACAGCATCGGTTGTTGGTATGACGTCTTAAGGGGACCTTAGTCAGTAGCTCTATGATTTTGAAATCTTCAAAGTGGTTGCCTACGAACTGAATAAAATCATTTTTAGTCTCCATCAGAACTACATTACAACTGTCATTTTGATTAGTTCATTCAAAATAAAGTTGAGACAAAATAAGTTGAACGATTGTCCTTAAACTTGTCACACCTAATGACAATCGGTTTCGGAACAATCGTGTCAAAAAACATTCCCTGAAACTTTATTTTAAATATGAGATATAAAGCCTGAAAGATGGACATTCCGAGCCATATTTCACTGCTTGTAGTAACCCTTTCGACGAAAGGGTTTCGTATAAAAGCACCCTAAACTGTTATCGTGATTGCAACTGTAAAAGGGTCTCCAGGGTTTCTCTGTGCATTAAAGGGTTAACGTTAATCTCGGTCAATGTAACTTTCAAAGTATTTACTCAATGATTCAAATTCTAGAATACTGACTAAGGTACCCTTAAATTGCTAAAAAGAGACCGATTGAAACGAAAAGTGATTACGCTATTCTGAAAAGGGTAAAACGTAGTTAAAAATAGGGTACATACAGTGAACTCCATCAGTTTGCTTTGGACTTTTTTTCACTACAAATATTTTCATGCATGGATAGCGTGTCCTGTCATGTTGTGGATGGATGTATTGATTGTCAAAGATTCAATGTAAGCAAAGACAATTTCGTTTCGGCAAAATTGCATCCAGATTTTCTGAAACTGTTATCTGTTTCTGGGCTAGTCAATTACAATTTTGATTTTGGTGCAGTAATTAGTTAGAGGTTGCTAGTAAATACTGTAACAGTTGACTACCAATTCTGGATTATCGTTTCTTATGTATTGTGCAACTCTTTGTTGTTAAGCGTCGTTAATTGAGAGAATATGTTTGTAAAATGCCAAATCTGTACATCATAGTTTGACTGCTTCAGTTGAATAAGCGGACCTGAGTTCATGTGTTTCTGCCCGTTGTGCTCGTTTTCAGGCAACTGTAAAATTTTCTCGAGTAAACACAGAAAACAGCCGAAATGGTCTAATTCTCACAATGCCCAAAGTGCTGCTCGAGCAAATTTATAGAAAAGTGGGTTGAATGAGACTTGCAAAAATGAATTTAGTTTATTAAAAAGCGCAATAGTCGCAAGTGAAGTCAAAATTATAATGCCTGAGCTTTAAATTATGCATTGCATTGCAGTGCTTTACCTACTTCAAAAACTCACTGGGAAATGAAAAGAGGTTCCTATCATTTGCCAAAATATGGACTCAAAAGTTCCTCCTAACTGTTTGGGTAATATGAATCGGATGTAATTAGATTTAATATGCTTTGACCAACGGTTTGCAAGTAGCAAATCCACCCGACATCTCTGCGCCAATCAAAATGAAACGTTTTATTATCAATGTAAACAATACATTAATGATCAAACCATCAATTTATCTAGTGTGGCAATATTACTGATGCTCTGCTGCATGAATTCTCTTCTGGTGTCTCTTCAGATCATTCATTTGAGAGAACGCTTGGCTACACTTGTCACAGAGATAAGGTTTAGAACCTGTGTGTGTCCGGATGTGTCTCTGTAGGTTAACGTTTTGACTGAAGGTTTTTCCACAGTGAGGGCAAAAGTACGGCTTTTCACCTTCAAAAAGAAAAAGAATATTCATTAAATCCCATACGTTCATAAGTGAGAAGGATCCGTTCGAAATGAAATGCTCCCTACCAGAATGCACTTCACGGATGTGTCCCTCCAGCTTGTAATTTTGTTTGAAACTCTTTCCACACTGCGAGCAAGGAAAGGGCCGAACACCCGAGTGGACCCGAAGATGCCTCTCATAGTCATATTTCTTCGTGAATACCTTGTTGCATTTTTTACATTTGTAGAGCATGTTTTTCGCTCCATTCTTGCAAACGTCATGCTGTATCCTATAAATCCTGGATTTGAACCTTTTCTCGCATATCTCACACTGGTACATTGTTGGGTTGGTGGCGATGACTTTGATGTGGTCGTAGTTGAAACTCTGGTACTTCTTTCTCTTATCTTCTTGATTGCTTTCATCCGAATCCTCAGCTGTAGGACTACTCATTTCGTGATGATTGGTGGAGGTTGTTTGCACGGACAAGCCCCCATTATCTGCTGCACTCATTGAGATATAAACATTATCGATCCGTTGCAAAGGCACGGAGCACACTTGAGTGCGTGGTCTTAAATGGCGATATGATGTTTCTGTATCCAATAGCTCCAAACCGTCAATGTCAGCATTAGCCCTGTTTTTCTCCTGTTCCTGATCACTTTGAGGAACGGAATAGGCCTCTGCTGAGTTGTGGTGGAACGTCAAGTCACCAAAAGGTTCATTAGGCTTCATGATTGCGCTTGATTGCAACTTTGACCGATGTTGCAGGGCTCTCCACCGTTTCAAGTCTGAACTGTTCTTCCTGCAAATCCGGAGGTGACATCGGAACAGGAATAGCGCCTTTTCTCTGACTTCCAGAAGTTCCTGGGGTCGGAACGTCGGCAGCTACAACCAACTTCAATATTCCTTCTTGTAGGCGACCTTTCGGAGATGGAACAACGTCAGCTGCTGACCCCACTAATGGCTCAATAGTATTCTCCTCTTGTTGAGAAGCCCTGGAGACACGAAATGTTGTCATCTCATTCTTCAAATCCTCAAACTGAGATTGCAATGTCTCAATTGCTTTTGACTGGATGAAAACTTGAGATTTCAGTTCTCCAATTTCAATTTTCTGCTCTTGAACCACTCCTTCCAATGCCTCCACTTTATCCTTCAGCGAGTCATTTTCATTCCTCATCGGAACAGGGCTTCCCTGCCTGTTCACGTCCACCTGTCCTCCAACTGTACCTCCATCAGCTGGAGTCCCCACGGCATCTGAAAACACAAGTCAGTTACGATAATCCACTTGCATTATTGTGATCATGAAGCGAATGAGGGAACTTACCAAAACTGGACTCTCCAGCCCTCCTACGTCCGGCAGTATCATCTCTTCGACATCTAACGAATTCGTACTTTCCAAACCAAGCCATTCTAATAATGAAAAATAACTAGTTTTCTTCACTCAACTATCTCTCCTCAAAACCAGTTTACAAAATAATCACACGAGTGGGAAGCTAAAGAAAATGTGGATGATGATGATTGATGATTACTCAACTAGCGAGCGAGTCACAGGAAAACGGACGATGGAAAACGAACAAAAACACACTTTGAAAAGCACATGATGATGCATCCTTCGAGAAAATACATTTCTGTGGGAATTTAGTTGAGCGACATGGCATTCTTCCAACTTTTTGGATGTATTTACAAGTTTCCCTCCGTCATCCGTTGTGCAGATAGGCTGTTCACGTACTCTGAGGCATTATGATACGATGCGTTTAGGAGACGCATGACAAACAAAGACAAATCAATTTTATTCACAGAATATTGAATATAGAATGCATGAAGACTGAGGCTAAACTAGTTCGACATGGCATGGTTTAAGTGATAAATTGATGGCAATAAAGGAAAGTAAAGATTTTATTAACAAATCATCTCATATAATATCAGCAATAGATCTATTAATACATCAAAATTACTACCTAGTAAACAATTAAGAGCGAAAGGTATACTCGGATGGGAATCAACTGATCCTTCACGTTTCATCCGACAAACGTTTTGTTAACATGAACGCTTGAAACAAGTTATTCTCCAAATCAAAAATACATATTTGGAAAGAATTGTGACAATCCATGGGAGCCTTAAATAATATTAATTTCAGATTCACATGCATCGTCTCCACCATCAAGTTAAAATTAGCTTCAATCAGATACCTACACGCTCGTTATTATTTTCCTAATTCCGACATTTTCCCTCAAAAGTTGATTCTGAATTTTTAGCTGCAAAGCTCGGCATGCTACAATGGCTTCCAAGCAAAAACACCGAAACCCAAACAAACAACAAAAAATGACAACAGCAATGCGAGTCAACTCACGAAACATAGCTCAATTAGACCCGTCCGAGGACACTGCAGAGGCATGGGAATTTGACAAAATGTTTGACTACTTGAAAGGAGGAAACATATATTATTTGATGCAAATGTGACAGTGGTGACCATTTAATGCTGCCTCATTTTTACCCTACTTGATTGCGGTTACCTGCCACAATGAAGGGAATGGTCTCACATTCGCTTAAGTGTAAGGCTAAATTGAAGCAAGTGAGTTTGTAAAAGGTGGGAATTGAAAATACTTATCGGTTAGTTCAGTTGCACAATCGATAGCAATTCTTAATATTTGAAGACCACAAAATGATTCTGAAACAGTTTTGAATAGTCATTTAATAGGTTATTGCACAGAAAAGGAAAAGGGAAATATTCACGAGTGCTCGCTTCACAAAAGATAAGTTGTTTCCTTTCAACTTAACAAAATTTCAGCAGTTTCGTTTACCAATTCAATTCCAAAGCGGTTCGTTGTTAGTCGTAGCAGAGAAAGTAGGAGCGATGTATAGATCCACCGAAAAAAATCAAAACGATTTTATTATTAACAAAAGCTTCCAACTTCTTTTGGGTCTGTTAGTTGCGAGAATGTTAACCAACACAAACAGAGCTAGGCTGTGCAGGCCAGAGATGGCACCTAGACCTCCGTCTTCATTCATATTCATTCATTTAGCCTTCTCTGCCATAGCTCTTCATTCATCTTCATTCACGTGAAGAGGAAAGGCCGGTGTATTCATTCACGACCTCTTCACCGACTTGGCGTATTCATTCGTCTTCACTCACGAAGTGTATTCACATAAAAATTTCGTATAAAGTGTACTAAACCGATACCAAAAATGAAATTTAACTTGGATTACGGTGAAAAGCTCTCAAAAGAGACAAAAAATGAAGAAATATGTCACCAAATGTATGCTAAATTGCATTTGTTCTTCATTACAATTGCAAAAAACCAGTGATTGAATATTTGAAGAGCAAACTGTGTTTTCACGCGTCTTCACAGATTTAGCTCTTCACTCATCTTCATTCAGTGGTGAAGAGCAGTGTGGCTCTTCATTCAGTCTTCACCAAATCTTCACCTCTTCAATGAATGAAGCGCTTCAAACGCTTCACGTGAATGAAGAGGTGCCATGTCTGGTGCAGGCTTGTTTATCTCCTTCCTTTATGTCTGGTGATGCATGTTGCATGGGTTTGCTTTGGTTTAAATTTCCCGCTTCCCAAGCTGGGATGCACAATGGATTTGTAGATGTTTTATGGTGACGATGAAATTCTTTCTCTGTTTTCTTTGAGTACGTCTGGTTTATGCATTTTATGGGTGATGATGATGATCGACAATGGCTAAGATTGTAACACGTTTCTGAAATTCGGAAATTCTAAAAGTATTTAATTACCAATGTAAACAAAATTATCAAAGAACAACTAAAGATTAAAAAGAATTTTCATTCATGCATCTATTCATTTGTCATTCAAACAACAGATTTTCAATTACAGCCAGCTAACATGACGTATTTTGTGACTAGAGAATCATAAATAAAATCTTTTATAAACTAGCTTTCATTTGATACATCACAACCCAACTGTGTCATTTGTAGCGTGACTGCCAACTGGCAACAGATTCCAGCACTGGTGTTTAGACTAAACAGTTTAGTCCATATTTCGACTTCTTTAGTAGATATCCAATAGAGCCTAATTGTCATTCAGGTTCGACCCTACGTCATTGCAAGTTTTAAGGAGCTGCTTGTTGTGGATTGCAAAATTGTTCCCTTCAAAAGCTGGCATGATCCTTATAAACAGTGTGAAAAGGATTTCAAGCTGTCCGACATTTTCGATAGAATTAACGATAGTTTTTACTTCCTAATAGTCAACCGTTCAACGCTTAATGTTGAGTCCACTGATTACCTTCGTAACCCGAATAGATTCAAACTTGCTACACCGTATTTAAACTCCATTGTCGACCGTGAGAAGCAGAAGATTCAAAGGAACATTATAGAAAAAGGAGGATCCTACGCAACTAAATGTCATCATGTTCCACAGCCTCTCGCACCCACATAGATGAAAGAAAGCCCTTATGCAAAAAGATAGCTCGACCTCTGTATTATTTTTTCAGACAAAAAAACAAATTAAGCACCTCTGAGGTTGCCAATAAGTGATTTGTTTTATGCATTCAACTATACGCGATTGGCTGAACAGATGCATTCAACTATGCGTGATTGGCTGCAATATTTTATGCTTGTCTGAAAAATGCAACAGGCGTTGAGCTATCTTTCATCTATGTCGCACCCACATTCAACAAATAGGAAATTTACACGGTCCATCGACATTGGTTGATGAAAAACTTAGCACGAATGAAGTAAGCGGGGCGGCTAGACAAGTGGGAAGATTGGTCGGGTAGACTAGCGTCTTATGTTGCAGGTGTTCAGTCACATATAGAGAAATCTGGGAGAATTGAGCTTGACTACAATGGAGTTAAATTTTGCCATTTTCCATCATTTTCCTTGTATTTATCTGGCTTTTAATATTTGCTCTTTTTGTATTTTTAGTAGAATTAACTTCAATTTTGCATGAGGTAATGATGGCGCTGTTTATCAGGCTATTGAATTGGTTTTGCAGATTTTACGAATCGGCAAAAACAATGGTAAACCTTAAGTTTATAACATCCCCACATTTTAGTAATTATACACTTTTGTGTTGAAATAGGTGACAAGAAATAATAACTAAGCATTGTATGCAGGTAAAACGTATGTAAAGTATCCAAATCATAATATATAACAACATGATAAATCCACTGCCTGTCATAATTTATTGGCGTCATTTAAAACGTTAAAAAAAGGAAGCTGTATCACAGTTCGCTGCTGAAAAACATTGAGTGCATTTTGACCCGGGAAGTTTGGTTTTCAGCTTAGCTCATTTTGTTCAGTAGTTCTTCTGTTTACTTTGCTTCATATATTCTGAGGATCCAACCAACTAGGATCAATCTCGATCTACATTTCACGACAAATTGTATTGTTTTCTTCTCTTTCATTAAATTGTATTCTTGTCTTAGGTTTTACTACTTTAAGTGACTACTGAGTTACTACTGATTTGCCAAACTCAATTCCACTGTCATTGTTTTATTTTCGGGTGGGATTAACTAACTTCTCAATCTCAATTGATACGACAGCTGGTGATCTTCAACAGGTTAATTTAATTTATACCAAACCAAAATATAACCTAACCTGCATCAATTAAACCTATATTATTTACGTTCCAACTTGTTAGATTGTTAATTTGTTTGTTATTTAACGTCATTTATGACATCAGCTGTAGCATAAATCAAGGTTGAAGGTGAATGCTAAATAAGTTACTCGTATCCATTTCCGTTTCAGGTTTTGTTCCAGCTGACAGCCAACAACTGATGATCATCAGATTGGCAATGGGAAAACGGCAACTGACGACGGGGAAAGTAAAGAAGCCGAAGAAAATGTTTTCCTGCAATGTTTGCGGTAAAGTGTTCACAACTTCCTGCAATCTAAACAACCATGTTCGAGTTCACACTGGAGAGCGTCCGTTCAAATGTACAAAGTGCAATAAGTCGTTCAAAACATCTCATAACCTGATCAGACACTTTAGAACTCATTCCAGCCGAGCGAAGCCTTGGATTTGCGTATTCTGTAACAAAGGTTTCCCCACGCGACATCAGCTTGAGTCTCACATTCATACTCATCTGGAGGAAAGGGCGTACGAGTGTCAGCATTGTGATAAGTCATTCAAAATCCACACACATCTAGCTTCCCACAACAAGACTCATGAGAATGCGAGACTTCATCTTTGTCCGTTTTGTGACAGCCGGTTCAACACCAACAATAAGCTGAATGAACACATCCAACGCCACATTAGGGAGAAGCCGTTTCCATGTCACATGTGTTCCAAAGACTTTGTAACGTCTACTGATAGGAATCGACACTTGTTGCGCTGCCACAATGATAAAGGGCGAGTCTTCAAAAAGTTAATCGACCAAGGCTTTCATTCTTCGTTAACTCAAATTATGAATTTCATTTCTTACATTTTAATACACAGGAAAAACTTCAGCTGTGCCATCTGCTGCAGAGAATTTCATACTTGGACGGAGTTGAATGACCATCTTCGAGTTCACACGGGAGAGCGTCCATACAAATGTCACGTTTGCCAAAAGGCGTTCAAAACACAGTCTAATCGACTCGCGCACGTTAACTCGGTCCATTTAAATTTGAAGACATGTTGGTGCTGCTTTTGCGACAAATCATTTTCCAATAAGCAGGATCTTTACCAGCACATCCGAAGGCACTTGGGGGAAAAACCGCATGACTGCAACATCTGTGGAAATGGTTTCAAGACCTCAGCCGAACTTGGACGTCATTTGAAGACTCATGATGAGAAAAAGTCGTTTTGGTGTCCATTTTGTGGGAAAGGTTTCAAGCGTCAGGATCATCTCCAACGTCATGTCAGAATGCACATTAAGGAAAGGCCATACTCATGCGACGTCTGCTCCCAAGACTTTGTAACCGCGACCCATTTACGGCGACATGTCTGTGTGGATGCTAAAGTCAAGAAAGGGTGAGTTGACTTGGATACTTCCTCACGCAAAGCCACTATCATTTATCATGGTTTCATGTAAAGTTTATTTCCTTTCAGGTTTGGCTCATCTAACTACTCTCAAGACGAGCGAGGAAAGACAGGAAACATCAAGAATGCCAACCGAATATCTGTGAAAGCTAGGAAACAATGAAACGAAGAATCCAAAGCAGCTGCAAGAGAGGTGGATAAAGTGTACGCTATACAAATACAACTGAAGTAGAAACAAAAGACTCTTTCGTTTGACTGTATTATAAAATTAAAACTTGTATTTTGTAGCTAAACTGTTTATAGTCTTTAAGGATAATTAAGTACAGCTTTAATATTCATTATGTCGGTTTTGTGTGCAGGTGATTGTACGAAATGGTTGCTAGTTTATTATTGGGTTATAATAATTGTATATGTCTAGTATTCATGTAAATGAGTAAATGTATGAATTGTCTACGTTTTGGCATTCATACTTCTTTGTAATTTATTTCTTGTAATGGAATGAAATGGATTTTTTTTTCACGTTATATTTCTATAGAATTAGTTAATAATTAGACCGTTGGAACCAAAGTTTATGACATAATAATAAGGAACTATCATAACTTTTACATTGATTTTACATTCAAAACTTTAATAAATATATAAGTCTAGTACTAAATTCCTAAAGTATGTTTTCCTTCATTCATTTTAGTAGTAGTAATAATTATTCTTTCGCATCTTCCAATGATTTTTTCTGCAACAAAACTTTTGGTTTCCAGACACCTTGCAGTATTGTATTGATGTGAGGTTAATTAAGACGTACATTTGACAATAAGACGTACAACCGATCTTTGAGAGTAATAATATCTTCATCATTTTGGTTGTTCCCATTCCCAAATTCATTCGCGACCGCCGTGTCAGAAACGTGAACCCCAAAGCGGAGAAAGTGGAGCGTCTTCAAGGCAGAGAACTTAAGGAGAACGCGCTCAGGAACGTTTCCTGTAAATCCATACGGGGATAACTTATAAAGACCATTTTAAGTCGTGGGAATGTATACAAAACCGGCTCCAATATGGTCCATTGGTTTTGTATGAATAGCATCAAATGTTATGTCATGTTTCATTTGGAAGCTCTGTCGTTTGCAAACCACAAAGTGATGCATCTCTTATTCATTCTCCAGTAAAATGATACATCGGATGGGTTGATAGTTTTGGCACACTGCGATTCCGGAAAGCAGCATACCTTTTTGTCGTTTTGCTATGTGTTTCCTTCAGTCTTGTCGTATCGTCACGTGATGCAAGTACATTAAAAAGAAAGGTAATTGATTGAATTTAAACACAGAGAAGTTTTTATTTATAAACTTTGTATTACGAAATGTAGAAGATCAAGTGACAGCAAGTATTTTGGTACGTGTAAAAATAAATAGCAATTACAATTAAGTAAAAACTACTTACTCGGCAAAGCAATTCCTTTCATTCAAACTGCTTAGTAATTAACATAATGTGACAATACCACACTATGTTTTAAGATTAGAGCCAATTATCCAGATCTTCTGATGCGCTCTTGGAATCATTGAAGATTTGCATCTCTAGTGGATCCATGTGATGAAACTTGAGCACATTTCCCATTTGATTGGACACCTCATCAGTCGATTTCACGTAACGATGAGGAGAGTATGAGTCTGTCATGGCAATAACGCGTTTCTGAAGAATTGTTGACTAGATGGATTGCTGCTAAAAAAGAAACGAGTCATTTTAAACTTTGGAGATTGTGATAACGAAACAATTGGAACGGAAGACGAGGATGCTTTATATTCGCATGATTTTTATCGATTTGCAAAGAAATTACGAGTGGACTGGACTATACAGCGGGAAAGAATATCATTCATGGGGATTTATCTGCAAGAAATGTGTTATTGGATGAAAATTTAGAATGCAAAATTGGAGATTTTGGGCGCTCTGGCAACCTGTATGAGTATCTAGAATACGTGAAGCAGTCAAAGGAACCCATTCCCTGGAAATGGATGGCGTGTGAAAGTTTGAAAATAAGCATTTTACATCAATTTTTGGGATAATTTTGCTTTTCTTTCGAAATAATAAGTTATTTCTTATAAATGAAACCCATCTCTTGGGAGATTTGAGGTATTTACAAGATTAACTGGGATTGGAGTGCTAAATTGGATTGTTTTAGCAATCGGTCAACACTGGGAATTCAGTGTTTGTAATGCTGCATTGTGCGTCACAGGTTTTTTAAGGTTATATTTGTATTCAGTTTGCCTCATTTGGGAATTTTAATGCTATGTTGAACTGACGATAAATTCCTTATGAGGAAAATTGGGAAAACGCAATTTTCCTACAAGTTGATAAAAATAGTCTGATACACAAATTCAAACTCTTCCATTGTGGTGATGGTGGTCAACTATATTGACAAGCAAACCAAATCGGAAAATAATAATTAGTGGCAAGTAACAGTTGAAATTACATTTTGAGGTCACGTGAATAAATGTGAATAAGCAACAATTGATGTATGAATACAATTAGAATGGTAGTTGAATAGTATTTTTTAAATTCCGAAAAACACTGGTTTTGTTCCTTAAATGACCGTCTGAAACTGGAATAAAATTTACTCCAAACGGTAGTTGGGTTAGGTATATAAAAATACAAAAATAATACAGTAGCTCGCATTGCTTTCCATTTTAAATGAGAAGTAGTGGTGTACAATTTAATAACACCAAAAGAATGCGATTGTATTTCTAAAGTGTAGTAAAGTTTACACACGTACGTGTGTGACCGCATTTTGTCTACTATCCTGCTTTAGTTTTCCAAAACTTTCCTGTTTATTGGCCGTGAAGTTAAGATGGGCTTTTCCAATATTTATTGACTGCAGACAGTCCGATCGTGTGGTTTTTTATTATCTAGTTTCTTACAAGCATGATGTGCAATTGAGCCCGTTGGTTGTTTAGCTGACCATGTATTAGATTATATACTTCTTTCTTTAATATTTTCCAAAATGCTTGTGTAAGATATTAAATTTGGCGAACTTTAACTTAACAGAACGCAAATATTTATTGGAAAACAATAATCCAAAATTGTTGTTAAAACCATTTTTTCATAGCAATTTTCTTCTGTCACCAGTATCCTGTTTGTCAGAATGACTGTGGTTAATTTATAAAATATAAAATTTAGAAGCTTTGTTTGTTTTCGTCTCAATAAAAACGTAACCGCTTTCTACCATTGCAATGGCAAACACTTAGCTTCCCCATTTGTTACAACAGGGTCACGGTGGCCTGAAGCCATTTTCTTCATCTCTCCGTGTCACGTAACGCTGGAACAATTTTTATGGTTTAGGGTCAATTTAAAGGTAAGTTCACATTCGGGATGGTTCGTGGTTTTTCCACACGCAGCAGTTTAGTAAAAACTACCTCACCGCAGTAGTAAAAAATTAACAGAAAACAAGGAAATGTGAAAATTTATTAAATATGGTTAATGATTTCCGTTCCAGCAACATTTTGCTGATAAAGCTTGAAAGCAGTAATTTACGTTTAGTTTCTGGAAGCGTTGCGCAGAAGCAACATTTATGCTTTCGTATCTGTCAATAAATATTTGTTCTTAAAAGTGTGAGTTACAATATGTCAGCAAAAATGAAAGTTTTGAGTTTTGCTGGCATTTTGTTGGTACTTTGTGCCTGTCGAGTAAAGGGAGTGCCAATAATTTATGATTTTACTGATCCGCTGAATGCAATTAGGGCGGGTAACCTTTCCGTTAATGAATTTTCAACAAATGTCAAATCCCATTTTGGAAATTTGACAACACCATTGAAGTTTTCAATCGCCTATTCCCCAGGTAACACTTATTTTTATAAGATTTTAACAACCGTGCAATACAAATTTAATAGTGCCAATTTATTTTAGATTGCAATATCTTCGTGGAATGTGGACCTTCAGTAGACGAAGCTGTTCAGATCTTGCAAGATGTTAAAAAGAATCTTTTCCCACAGAAGGTGGACATTGAACATTTTAATTTTCGGTTTAGGTTTGCCTTCAAAATACAATTATTCATCACATTTATTTAGAACGCTTCCAACTATATAATTATTTTCAAATGCATTTACAGAATTGACATAAACGCATTAGAAAGTCTCAATCATTCATTGATAGATCAACCCAAAATAAACATACCGATAGGTGCACATGATATAATCTTTTTATTGGCTGACAACACCACTTGTGACGACCTACAAAACGTTACTCAGGAACAATGGGAAATTCTGCGGAATTCTTCAATTTGGGTTTCTCCTGATTCAGTACCTAATGTCCGTAACATGGGGTTTGGCTATAACGAGGACTTAATTGGATGTACAACAATATATCACGCATATGATTTTGTAAAATATTTGCTGACAACGTTTAGCCTTGGTAAAACGTCGTGTGTTGTTGAATCATTTGGACTTTTTAAGAAGAGATTGGATGACCTACACAATAGGAATGTAAAATTCTTAGAAGATAACGATCAATTGTTATTGATTGATTACTCTTCAACGACACATTGTTTGGGGAATGGGTATTATCTTCATTTACTGGAAAACTATTGGGAACGCTATTCAAATAACAAAATACGCGCAACAATTCCTTTGCCCATTGGACGATACGAAATACCTAGTTACTCTGCCAATAAAATAATTCCGTACATTCATGCTGGATCTTGTGATGGTAAAGAATCTATCCCGTGGTATGGTCTTGCTGCACTTGAAACCCTGAGCAGATATTTTGGATCTGTAGTTTTAACACATGGTGGGTAGATCAAACCTGCATATTGTAACATTTGTAGTATTGTTTGAAAATACGTTGTTTACTGTTTATAGATGAGTGGAAAGAGTTGAAGTCAACTGACACAAACGGCGAGTCAGATATCCGACTTGATTTATTTATAGATTACACAGATTGGTTACCGTACAGTCTAAAAAAATTTAGCTTTATTGGGCGTGATTACAACTGGTCTGAAGTTGAGATAGAACTTGAGGAAGCCAGTTTGAATCTTCCTCAAAACGTAAAAGTTACAACACTGCTTTTTGCAATCACAACAAATCCAACTGCTGAAAATTTTACCGTACAGGTCAACAGTGATTTTGCACGACGAATTTCGTCTCGGCTAGAAATTGGCTGTGTATTCGGGTCAAACTCAATTGGGATAATAGCTAACTCTACATCAAGTGCCGTTGTGGCAGCATGTAAACAAGTCGACGGTTCCCTTTACACTTTGCAGTGGCAGTTCAAACTGAAATCAACAACCAATGTAAGTCAGCATTTTGAAAATGTCTTGCGTCCAAAGCTCGAAGAAATAAAGAAGTTCAAAGAGGAAATCTTAGTTTTACACCATCAAGCAACGGTGTACTTTCAACTCCGGTTTGAACTAGAGATGGATGACAACCAGGCAACCGTTTTTTGCAACAGTGAAGCTTTGAGTTTGAATGAGTTTACTGAGGCAACTGCAAATTGGGCAACATTAAACGGCATTCCACTGATCATGGGACGTGCGATTGATGACAATTGCCATAGCAAATATCAAACTTGGGTTTCTGTTCTCAGACCAGCTGAAAAAACTTTAAAACATTTTCTCCCCCACTTCGTTGTCCGTAACTCTCCAAAGATACTAGAAAAAATGGATGTTGACCCTTGTTTAGAGTTGAAACTGCAGAGGCCAAATTTAAAAGAGTCGTATTTTCACAACAATTACTTGGGCTCCTTTTTAAACACTAGGAATATGCGAAAGGGCAAACTAATTATTCAAGAGGAATACAAAATACTTTTGCGGTTGATATTTCACAGGTTTGACCTAGTGCACGTATATGTTAAAATCGAAGCATCCAAAGATTTTATTATAGCTGTTAACAAACTAGCTTCTGAGGGATTGATTGGCCCAACAAAAAAGTTTTTCATTTTCTATGTGGATAACTCTGAAACTGAACACGAAGAGAAGTTGCGGGATATTTATGGGTTTTTGAACTTCACAAAAGTGACTCTCGGAAGCAATTTATCACATCTGAAAGGAATCTCCTTCGAATTCTCGTTTGATGTGAAAAGCGAAACGCGGAATGAAGAAAATGAAGATCGTCACAAGATGATGGCTGTGGAGTGGGGACGGAGTTTGAATTTGGACATGGGGGTTGAAATAAGTACAACTAAATGTCAAAACATGCATATGAACGTCACTTCAAGAAAACACATTTCAAAGGAACTTGATAATTTATTACGTTCAGCAAAATACTTGCTTTGCTTTGAACATGTAGATTTAAGTGCGCATGGCAATCCCAAAAGCCTCGGAACGTTATTTGATACGCACCTTTACGTTAAAAGATTTTTTCAGGAGTTTTACCCACATTTAGATGTGTATTTTAAAGTTTTTGTGGCAACATACTTAACGGAGACTACAATGCCTGACTACCTCATTCTAATTTCTCATTTTCAAAAATTCGCCGCCGCCTATAACTTAAGTTATTTAGTGGTTGAAGCCTTCGATTGGGAAGATCGCTGGCAAAGCGGATGGTGGTCAGTCTCAAATTACTCAAACCTGTCTTTAACATCGATCTATGAGGAAAAATATTCCGGTACTGAAAAATCTTTTTGACGCATTTTTAATGACTGCCTTAATTGTTTTTTGGCAAGGTTTTTTTTTACTTAAATAGCTTTTTCTGGCTTCAAAACATGGTTACCACCTCTCCATCTCAAACCCAGCCAAACAACAAACACTGGAAATGAAAACAAGCTAATTATAATTTTAGGAGCTACCACTTCCGGCTTTGTTATAACGATTGTGGCTTTGGGATTATTGCTTTGGTATTACAAAAATAAAGTGTTACAATATCTATCAAAAGAAGAAGAAAGGGAATTTTACAATGGAAAGGAAGGGACTGGAGAAGAACAACTTAATGGAGATTCGGAATACGTCAAGTTTGACAGGAAGTTCGAATTGGCTTTTGCCGATGTTTGCATCGGTAATGTGAAAAATGCATTTTAAAATTGTTTTTCTATAACGTATCCTAGTAAACCTCATTTTTGTACAGATCCGAAGGATTTATTGGGTCGTGGCAACTTTGGAACCGTTTACAAAGGATTGGTAAAGGAGGAACCTGTTGCCATCAAGCGACCGAACGACAACTGTCCAGCTACCAGTTTTAAGAGTGTTTTGTCCGAAATAAAAGTACTCTGTTATATTGGCACACATCCCAACGTGGTTCAGTTTGTTGGGGCTTACACAAAGGAAATTCGGAAAGGTTAAATCATTATACTTATCAAACATGTGTCAGGTGGTTTTTTTGTAAATTTAAATTGGAATGATAGGGATCTTATACCTTGCAACGGAATTGTGTTTAAATGGCTCACTCGATGGATTGCTGAGAAAAAAGAAACGGGTCGTTTTAAATGTAGAAGATGCTTATAACGAATTAATTGGAACGGAAGACGAGGATTCTTTATATTCCCATGACTTGCATCGATTTGCAAAGGAAATTGCAAGTGGAATGGACTACATTGCGGGAAAGAATATCATTCATGGGGATTTATCTGCAAGAAATGTGTTATTGGATGAAAACTTCACATGTAAAATTGGCGACTTTGGACTTTCCCGGAAACTGTACGAGTACCTGGAATACGTGAAGCAGTCGCAAGAACCCCTTCCCTGGAAATGGATGGCCTATGAAAGTTTGAAAAATATGCATTTTACATCAAAGTCCGATGTGTGGAGTTACGGTGTTACACTTTGGGAAATATACAGTTTGGGTAATTATTTTCTGATTTTGATGCGGGAAATAAGTAAGTCAGATTATCCTGAATTTGTTAAAATATTACAGGAAGTGTACCCTACGGAGGTTTATCCTGGACGAGCGGATTTGCTGATGATTTGAAGAATGGGTTAAGATTACAAACACCTGAACACGCAACGGAAGAAATGTAAGGAGTTTTTCAAGAACATATATTTTACAAATAAAAAAAGCTACAACAGGCTTGTTTTAACTTTAGCTACAAAGTCATGTTGAGTTGCTGGGAAGTGGAGCCTGACAAACGTCCAACGTTTACTGACATGGTGAATTTTTTCATACCTTTAACTTCTAGTCAATATACTCTTTTAGAGATTTAGTGATGCAAATATACTTCCATTGTGCCTTAATATCAAATCTTTTTTGTCTTTTGTTGAGTTTATTAGAGATTGTAAGTGCTTTAAGTGTCCAAGCATTTTGTAAAAGTCCTGTTGATCATATTATATCAGTAAATTATCAACTTGATTTGCTTTAAAAGTTTTGCACTGCAATTCATGAGTAAAAACCTGGTTTTACATTGATGTTGATGTTACTGCTTATAAATGAAAGTTTTTAAAAATAAAAACAGTTGGTAAAATTCGATGCAGTAGCTCTTTCTTTGATGTACTGCTTAAATATAACTATGCTAATCCAATTTCACCACCGAAATTCCACTCATAATGTTCACATCGCCCAGCACATTTTGTCTCATTTATCTACTTTTTATATATCCGTAAACAGTTGAAAAATGTATAATGCACATTATGAAAATGAGAAATAGTTGAAATGGAGAGTAAGTAAAACTGTTAAATTTATGTCCTCATCCTCCATAATTTAAGTAACATGAACAAGTTATAGATGAGAGTTTGAATGGATGATCGAAGTGTGGGAGAACAACAATATAATATTCTCAAATGTAATCTAAAGTTTTTTGTTATGAATTAAATATTTTATGTATGTACAATTTCAATTCCAAAAGTGTTGAATGCCGAATGATTCAAAGGATTCTCATAAAAACTTTAAACATTATTGAAAAGAGAGTGAAAAATGACTTTTGACTTGTGTGCACTTGGAAATAGACATTCAATTATCGCTTTTGAAAACATTGAGAACTGATACGGGCTTTGATCGTTGTGATTGAAATGGGCAGTCAATGTTCCTTTTTGTGCAAAAGATTTTGAGCATGCAGTGCAATGATAGTGGTTTGTTAGATGGATTTTTTTAAAACACTTTCGCACAAACTGCACATTTAAATTCCTCGGTTTCCATCAACCTAAGTAATTGCATCCTACAGCGCAACTTTGCATTTCACAAGATGAGATTGAAACGAATTTGTGTTGAATTTGAGCCAAAATATGTGCTTACGCTTATAGAAACAAAAACAAGTCCGGAAATTCGATACAACATCAAGCTGCAACCAAGCGTGAGGTTTACTACAATGTTTGTTTTTCCAAAGAAGTTGATAAAATACAGGTTACCTTCATTGATAGCAACATGTCAGTTTTCGTATATTTTATGATGCCTGTCCTCGAGAATGATCTTTCAAGAGACTAGGTTACTTCTATATTTAGTTTCACGAGGTATTTTCGTAGGAACCACGATTTTTCACAAAGCATCCGTAATTCCTTTGACGTCAACACAAACGTAAATTGAGGCAAAAACGTCTATCTCCTTGATGTTTTTATCAATTTATCACTCACAACCTTCACAATTTGAAGGATTTGTTTGTTTTAAAAAACTGATAGTAGATATTTAGCGCATCTTCACTATCTTCATCATGACGCACATACTCGATCACCAGCATTCATTTTCGTGGATCAATATGAGACTACATACAAGTAAAATCGATGCAGTTTTTCCTCATTATTCAAATCGACTTGATCAGTTGCAACTCATCTTTTCTTGATATCCTCATAGATACCGTTATGGAAACTCAAATGATGGCTTCAGTTGTTTCCTTCTTATTGATTTCGTGCCTGATTCCTTGCGGTTTTGGGGCAACCGTTCAGTTTTTCAAGAAGGACAACTTTACAGGTTAGTTGATAAGCTACAATTTTTTCAATGTTATAAAAATATGGATTTTGTAGCAGGTTATTTGTTTTTAAAAGGTGAAATGTACGAAGCCAACTCCTCAACTGATTGCACACTCCTACCTGCAGAATTCCAAAACATTGGTGGTTCAATAAAAACGGGTGGATGTATAGCGCTTTTTCGCAGTGACGAGTGTTCTCTCCGTGGCTACTTGATACGATCCGAAGAACGCAGCCTGAGTGAATTGCCCTACAGTCGCCTTAATATGACACTCAGACTTTACTACATAAATTCATTCCGAGATTGCACAGAAGAGGAAAATAATGCTGATGTAAATGAAGTTGGGATAAAATCGACAGCAAGTGCTCCGAAATATATTTATCCCAAGTTGCCCCATCATCAAAATTCCATTCAACCACTCTTCCTCCACCTGAATAAAGGTAGGATGGAGTCATTTGTGCTAGAATTTAGTTCATTCAACAGTCGTTTTGCTAGAAATGACAAGAATGGTTCAGATGATGCATAAAAGTGGCTTAATAAGGAAATCCAGGCGGTTGTGGCTAATTACAATGAAAGTTCCATTTCAATATGGAAAATAGCAGACCCTTTAAAAGGAAGCGTTAGAGCATACAGCCAAGAAAATATCATAGTTCAGTTGGAAGGAAATGATCCTGAATTAAAAGATGAGGTTATTATTTTGGGCGCCCACTTTGACAGCGTCAATGGCGGAGATAATTTTGGGCAAGATTGGACCCCAGCTCCTGGAGCTGATGATAATGCAGCTGGTTGTGCCGTACTTTTAGAGGTTCTGAGATTGGTGACTCAGCTGGGAATGACATTCAAGCGAACTGTTGAGTTTCATTGGTACGCTGCAGAAGAATTGGGGCATCGAGGAAGTCACGATGTGGCGGAAAAATACGTTAACAACGAGGTGAAAGTTAAAGGCATGCTTAATCTAGATGTGATTGGCTATCAAGTTCCATGGTATGGGAAAACCATCGCAGTTGAGAATAGTGGAACGGATCCAAAACTCTCGGAATTTGTGAAAATGCTTATTAGGCAATATCTTCCGGAGTATAAAATTAGGGAAGGAATTTGTGGGGAACATTGCTGGTCCGACCATATTTCCTGGACGTTAGATGGATTAGAGGCCGCCGGATGCCTTCGTGGCTGAAGCGGAAATTTCGGTGAGAATCTTATTCTTCTGAAAATCCTTTGTTTGTCTTTAAACAAGTATTATTTCAAATAAGATTTTTGTTAAAAAATTTGCAGCCATATATTCACTGGACGAAAGATACCGTTGAGAAGGTCAATTTTGAGCAAGTCACCGACATTGCGAAGCTTGCTGTAGCGTTTGTAGCTGAGCTGGCAGAGCTTTTATATGTCTCTTCTGTTCCGGATGCGTCTCTAGAATTATCATTTAACCAGCCGGGGTGGATTGCATGGATCTTAAATATGACGTATCCTGCTAGTACTGCTCTGAGAACACTCAGCATCTCTCCATTTAACTAATGTTAAAATAGCTATGAATTGGGAAAACGTTAACAGAAAATGCTTTAGTTCCTTATGTATTCTAACGAAGAATATGTAAAGACATTTGTTTACTCGAACAACACACTTTATTTAAAACTTAACTATTTAATTTAGCAAGGCCGAAGTGAGTCTAAAATTAATAAAAACAAAATAATTAAGAATGATAACAAATGTAAACTTTTCAATCGAAATGCCTTCAATTTTTTAATTGTATTCGAATTTACCAGTATAAATCCGATTTCAACTAATTTGGTAATTTATTTATGAATAATTGGTTTAGCTGATTTTTTGCTCTACTACTTTATCATTTACGTAGTGTGAAATCAAGTTAAAAACTAGATGTGTAACGAATAGTAATATCGAAAACTTACTTAAATTGTGCACTTTCAGTCTAATCGGCGGTTTGCCCGTAGTCTTATTTATTCTCTGCAAACCATTCTTTTTTGAAAAAACGTAGTAAAAGCACAAAACTAATATGAAAAGGAAATGTGTGAGTGACTAAATTTGTATTGATAATGCAAACCACTTATTGAGCATCCGCATGAAACGCAAGTGTTTTTGTAACTGAGAAAGACATACAGAGTGGGGAAGACTATGACCGGCGTTTGTGTTTGTGATTTTTTACATGTTTGTAACGACCATCTGCATGGGGAGAATAGATTGCTGCAAGTACCCTGTAATTTATAAAGGTTTAATTTACGAGTTAACCACAATTCATGAAAAGGATGCTGAACATCCTTCTCCCAACGAAAACAATCTGGTTTTCCTGCATTTCTATGACTTATGTGAAAACAACCCAATTTGTCTCGTCCTCGGGGTTCACAGAAAGATTCATCCATATGCTTGTGTGGTATACGGAAAGTTATTTTCAAGCGCGATGAGCAAACACCTATTCAATCTAATGAGGAACCCTTACAAGAGCACAAGGAAGTTGATAAATACAGGTTGCTTTCATTTACAGCATCATGTCAGTTTTTGTATATTTTATGATGCCTGTCCTCGAAAATGATCTTTCAACAGACTGTAGGATACTTCTTTATTTATTTTCACAAGGCGTTTTTGTAGAAACCACCATATTTCACGAAGCATCCATAATTCCTCTGACGTCAACGCAAACATAAATTGAGGCAAAAACGTGTATCTTCTTGATGTTTTTATGAATCAATTGCCTCTTAAAACCTTCATGGTTTGAAGGAATTTGTTTGTTTTAAAAAACTCATAGTACAAATTTTTTACTATCGACACCAAGACGCACATACTCGATCACCAGCTTTCATTTCCCGTGATCAAGAAGAGACTCCATACACGGAAAATCAAAGCAGTTTTCCTCATTATTCAAATCGACTACATCAGAGTCAACTCATCTTTTTTTTGTTATCCTCATAGCTACCGTCATGGAAAGTCAAATGATAATTTCAATTTTTTATTTATTGATTTATTGCTTGATTCCTTGCGGTTTCGGGGCAACGGTTCAATTTTACAAGAACGAAGATTTCGCAGGTAACTTGATAAATCACAATTTTTTTGATTTTATAAAACATATGGATTTTGTAGCAGGTTGTTTTTAAAGGTGAAATGTACGAAACCAACTCTTCAACTGATTGCACACTCCTACCTGCAGAATACCAAAACATTGGTGGTTCAATAAACACTAGTGGATGTATAGCCCTTTTTCGTAGTAATGACTGTTCTCTCCGTGGCTACTTGATACGATCCGACGAACGCAGCCTGAGTGAATTGCCCTACAGTCGCCTTAATATGACGCTCAGACTTTACTACATAAATTCATTCCGTGATTGCGCAGAAGAGGAAAACAATTCTCAAGTCAATGAAGTTGGAATAACACCGACTGAAAATGTTCCCAAATATATTTATCCCAAGTTGCCCCACTATCAAAATGTCGTTCTACCACTCTTGCTCCACCTGAATAAAGGTAGGATGGAGTCATTTGTGAGAAAGTTTAGTTCATTCAACAGTCGGTATGCTGGAAACAACAGGAATGGTTCAGATGAGGCAGAAAGCTGGCTTAACAGGGAAATCCAGTCGGTCGTAGCTAATTATGAAGCAAGTTCCATTTCCATACAGAAAATAGCAGACCCTTTAAAAGGAAGCGTTAGAGCATACAACCAAGAAAATATCATAGTTCAGTTGGAAGGAAATGATCCTGAATTGAAAGATGAGGTTATTATTTTGGGCGCCCACTTTGACAGCGTCAATGGCAGAGATTTTTTTCAAGAAGAGTTGTCTCCAGCCCCGGGAGCGGATGATAATGCAGCTGGTTGTGCCGTTCTTTTAGAGGTTTTGAAATTGATTACACGAGTTGGAATGAAATTTAAGCGAACTGTTGAGTTTCACTGGTACGCTGCAGAAGAGGTGGGGCTTCGTGGAAGCCTCGATGTGGTTGAACATTACGTTAATAACAATGTGAAAGTAAAAGGCATGTTTAATCTGGATGTGATTGGGTATCAAGTTCCATGGTATGGGAAGACAATTGCAGTTGTTAGTAATGCAACCGATCCCAAACTCACGGAATTTGTGAAAATGCTTATTGGTCATTATCTTCCGGAATATAAAATAACGGAAGAAACTTGCGTTGAGGGCGGGTGCCCTTCCGATCATATTTCCTGGACTTTGGATGGATATCCGTCGGCCCGCGTGGCTGAAGCTGAGATTACTGTAAGAATCTTATTCTTGTAGAAATACATAATAAGGTTTTTCTTACAACAGATATTTAAAAGGATAATTTTTTAAAAATTTGCAGCCGTATATTCACACAGCGAAAGATACCATCGAGATGATCAACTTTGAGCAAGTCATTGACATTGCAAAACTTTCTGGGGCGTTTGTGGCTGAGCTGGCAGAGCTTTTACATGTTACTTCTATTCCGGATACGTCTCTAGCATCATCACTTCACCACCAGGGATGGATTGCAATGTGTGTGAATTTGGTGATACTTTTTTCTTTGGATGTGATTTCATCAAGTAGTCACATGGCATCTCTCTTGATGTAACTAATTCACAAGACTAAATCAGTATGACGTTAAACATTTGATGCATAGCTACCCATTTAGTTGTTCAAAAGTTTAAAGTGATGTGAACTTGTCCACTGTCATAAATCTAATATTGCGACAAAACACATTATGCATATAACATAAATGAAGAAAAAAACTGTTACATGAAAATCCCTTAGTAAACGAATATGATTGCATGAGGATTGGCATGCTTCCGGGCAGCAAAATGTGCTATATTTAAAGAATTATTTTTTAATGTTAAGATGTTTTATAGTATTATTTTTTTATTGTAATTTAACAAATTAACTACAACTTAATTTACAGTTCTGTACCTTTAAAGTTAAATATTTTGAAGCAACTACGCTGCATAAGGCATTGCTCTTAAAACCATTATATTATTTATTTATTTTCTGATAACTTTACTAACCAGCATCACCAACCCACGCATTATTCACGCAATAAATACACTGTATTATTCATACTTCCTATGTCATTCCAGTATTATTTTCATGTCGTACACAGCTCGCGTTATGAAACAAAAACGTCCCCAAAGCTATGGCCGAAACAACGAAAACCATTTTTAATATGCAGCCGCAGGTAGTTATTGAATCGTTTAAATAATTTGAACTTTCATTACTCATAATTAGCATTTCTACTACTTATAAGATAACTAACAACTAAGATAACTAACAACAAGTAGTGTGCACTCAAAGAAAACCAAAGTTACATCCAGAACAACACAACAAACAACGAATCCAAAGGACACTACTCCTGAGCCCAAAAGCACACCTGGAATAGTTATTAAAATAAAACTAGCTCCTACAATAATGACCATTAACAAAACGTGATGAAGAGAAAGAAAGATAGACTCCACAAATTCGTTGGCATATATATTCAAAACCTGTTGCGTTGTATAGTTTAGCATTACTTCATCGTCCCACAAAACTCCTAATGATGTCGTGGTTACCTTTTGATGACGAACCTGGGATGCTGACTTTGCAACAGGATTTGACACACTTTGAGGCTTTAAGGACGACATGGTGACAATATGCTGAACCGTCACCCGCAGTTGCTGCTACAATGAATGCTAGCATTATTGGAATACATTCTAACTCAGGCTTCACATCAACTTCTAACCAATTCTGGAAAAGCTGATGAACTGGTTCCTGCTCGCTACAAAATACTGCTCCATAACTAACGATTGTGCTAAAGCTTACTATCAAAAATACCAAAAAATCTCCACGTTTGAGAAGCTGGTTTTGTTCTAGTTCATTTTGCAACATGAATCTTTCCAGCTTTTTAGAGAAAATAAAAGTTTGATTCAATATGTAAATCAGGAGGCTTCTTAGCTCGAGAATTCGGTAAGCAGTGACTGCAAGTAGGGTGATTAGACAGGTGAGTACCCATCCCATTATACTCGTTGCAAAGCTTTCTGTCGACCATGCTTCTCCGTCGTCGCTTTGCTGACTTGTGTATGTGTAACCGCAAGGAAAATTAGATAAAAGGTGCCAACAAATGTTATTAAATATGCTTGATATAACAGGCAAGGGTGTGGATCTTCGTAGGCGTTTTTGTTGGATTTCAATTAACCACTTGGTTAAGACCCAAATATTTCTGAACAAGGTTGCGAAATCGAATTCCCGACTTTACAAATGGGCTGATTATCATTTTGAAAGTTGTGAACAGAACGAGGAAGCGTTCCTCAGTGGTGGAATTTAGATTTGAGAAGAACTTACGCCAAAATGACTAAGGTAGTTCTAGAACACAGAATTATTCAGGTTTCGTTGAATAACAAGCCTTAAAAGAATGGTTGAGGTTAAATATGACAGGTAGTTGTTTTTTCTAGAGTTTGATACTAGTTTATAACTGCATACGCTTGTCAGTTTAAAAAATTCTCGAACAAAGTTTTGTGCACAATTTGATTTCCAGTTTAGCAGTAGAAGTAGTACATCATATCCGCCTTCATTTCTACCTGAACGACTTTTTTCCCAGGAAATAATATTTGAGAATCAATTCAGTACGTACATGTCTCACAAGTTCTTAATCTTTAGGAATGGATTCAAAACAAAGAGGATAGGAACACATTGTGAGTAATATCTTTTTACACGCCAATAATATGTATCTACCCGAAGAATTTGAATAATATAGCATTTTAGGTCTCAATCGTATAACATAAATTTTGGAAGTAATATTTTCCAACATGCAAACATATACATATATAATCAGCTACTCAAAAGAAACAAAAACGTTGATGTGAGTGTTAAAAATCCACAGTAAATCCTATAAGCTTTGAGTACTATTTTTTGACTTTAAAGACATTCTATTAAACGTTGAAAGGTATGTACCATACTCTGCAAAGATTTTAAACTCTTAATTTATAATTAAGCCTGCGTTTCAAAGTATACCTGAAAGGACCACAAAAATGTGCAAACGAGGATATCAAAGAATCCTACATAATTAATCTTTTGCATGAAAGTAACCTATGTCCTACAATGACTATGGTTGATTAATTAGGTCCAACCAAAACGACAAGCCTATTTTTAAAGTTAGGAGTTTGATGTTACTATTACAATACTATACAAACAAACACAAACTATTACAATATTATGTGCCATTAATGTTATATTTTAAAAGCAACGCACAGCACAGCGCATAATCAGTTAAACCAGTATATTAATTATCAGTATTTCTTCCTTAGCATTACCAGCTGCTTACCAAATAACCAATAGCTGCACTAAAAAATCAAGATACTGAGACATGAATGCTACGAATGTGCCCTTCGTTAGAGTATAAAAAGGATAACAGACATTAAGTGACAGCGGCTTGCAGCTAATTATTTGTTTTCTGTAGAGTGACTTCCTTCCAGCCATATTTTTGCTATTTTCTAAGAACGCATCTGAGAGTTCATAAAGTTTGCCAATTAAAACGCATTCAAAGAAAACAATAAGGACAACCATTAATATGCAACCTACAACAAACCCAAATGAGACCATTCCTGAATCCAAAAGCACACCTGGAATTTTTAGTAAAATGAAACTAGCTCCTACAATAATTACCATTAACAAAAAGTGGTGAAAGGAAACAAAAATCGATTCAAAAAATTCATTAACAAATATGTTCAAAACCTGCTGTGTTCTGTAATAAAGCACGACTTCGTCATCCCACATTACCCCAAATGAGGTCGTGGTAATTTTATTGTGCAGAACATTTGACCCTTCTCTTCTTTCAGGAGTTGACACGCTTTGAGGTTCAAGGGAGGATAAGCTAATCAACGCTGCAAACATGTATAAATACGCCGCAATTATGAACAGAAATGCCGCACCAGCCCCAGCGGTAGCTGCCATAATGAAAGAGAATATAATTGGAACATATTCCAACTCAGGCTTCACATCAATTTCGAACCACTGTTGGAAAAGCTGGTGAACAGGTTCTTGCTCGGTACAAAATACTCCACCATAACTAATGGGTAAAATTATAGTGAAGCTTACCAACAAGGAAACCAGCAGATCTCCTTGTTTCAAAAGATGATTTTGTTCGACAGTAAATGTTAGACTTTTTTCCAGCATTATCCTTTCCAAATTTTCAGAAAAGAGGTAAACCTGATTCATATTGTAAACCATGAGCGTTCTTAGCTTCAAGATCCGAAAAGCAACTACCGCAATGAGAGTAATCAGGCAAGTGAGAACCCATCCCATTATGCTTGTTGTAAAGCTTTCTATTGACCATATTTCTCCTTCGTCTGCTTCCTGACTTGTGTATGTGTAAACTGCGAGTGTGATGGGATATAAACAACCAATATACGTCTGTAAATGAGCTTGATATAGTAGGTAAATTGATGGATTGTCGAATGCGTTTTTCGCTACATTCCAAGTTAGGATTTGGTTGAAATTGAAGTATTTCTGAACGAGGATACGAAAACGTATGGCTGACTTGACAAACGGACTAATAATCATTTTAGAAGCTTTGAACAGAACGAAGAAACTTTATTTAATGGCAGCATTTCAATTTCAGTTGAAGGTATAACCCAAAAAGACTAAGGTAGTTCTAAATAAAAAGCTTAAAAGAATACAACTTTGGTTAAATAACACGACCTCAAAATTTTAGTTAAGGCTGAACATGCCAGGTAGTTGTTTTTCCCAAGCGTCTGCTACCTGTCCATAACCGCACATGCTCGTCAGTTTAAAAACAATTTATCGCATTTATTTTTTAACAGACAATCTTACTTCCAAGCTTCAACAGTGGAATAAGGACATCAGACCCGCCTTTTTTCTACCAGAACTAGATTTTCAGGTAATATTATTTGGGAAGCGTTCATTGCTTAAATGTCGCAGTCCTAAATCCAAAAAATTGGGTTGAAACAAGGCACATACTAACTTACTTTGAATACTTTTACATATTAATTTCATATCTACCCGAAGAAATTAAATGTTATAATATAACATATAACATAAATGTTGGAAGTTTTGTTCTTTGACATATAAACGTATACATATTCAGCTTACACGAAATTAATAAATGATAGATGAGTTTGAGGCGCCCTGGAATGGTGGAATTTTGGTTTGAGTTAAATATGTGCGCCAACGCCAGGTAGTTCTTAAGCTCGACTGTTATCAACTTTTGCAAACTGAAATCACCTAAAAAATCTTTTATTTTTTTAGTGAAATATACATGGTCATTGTTGTTCTTTTTTGTTTGACCTGTTCTTATTTACACGTGTACGTCCATTTCTATGATGGAACAAATTATTAAAAGCCGACCAATATCGGGTATACAGCGTCCAGGTACTTTACCACGAAATTGATGATTACGATCAGAGGTGTAAGTTTGTTCAGCCGAACCGAATCGAACCAAACCAATTAACTTTTTTGTCTTAGCCGAACCGAATCGA
>JAQGAP010000585.1:0-31227 GCA_034697805.1 Orchesella bifasciata
AGCCTCTCCAATGCGCGCACCAGCTCATAAGCATAATCAAAGCAAAGTACATGGCCAGTCAAACCAGGGCATGTCTACATACTACCCAACACCCCATCAAACTCACCAAAGACCATGCCACTTGATATGTGTTTACGCTCAGCACAATGGGTATACCAAATTCTTTCTGATACATTGTATCGTTTTCTTCTCAACTTACGCAATTCCCTATAAGTACATATCTCACATTTCCTTACATATGTACAAGCACAAATTCGACATATGTTTTCAAAGAAGAAACGGAGTAGAGTATTTGAATGAACGCTTTCTACTATCGTCCCCAATCCCCCGAGTCGTATGGCTTTGGATGGTGCTGAGGAATAAAGATTTGTACGTAATGTGTGTGTTCTCAGCTTTCATGTAATCATTCTCATCCCACTACAATACGAGTGAAACTCAATGTATTTTTTTGAAAGAGGAGTTTGTGGTTGTTAGTAGTGCACTTGGAAAGTTTTCCTTTTGTAAAACCTTCTCCAAAGCAGGACAGGGACGTGTCTTTTTATCACATGGAGTAGAATAAGTAAAAAGGAAACAGAAGAAGAAAGTCAAAAGCTGTGAAAAGTCTCTTAACTTACAACCAGGAGAAGCCATGAAACTACTAACAAAAGTCACTCCACCCTCCAATGCATTTTTTGTAGCATGAACCCCCCATTCAATTACAGTTTGCTCTCATACTACTTTTTTTTAAAGGATGGCTGTTTGGAGCAGTTCGGAAATAGAGTATTATTTTCAGTTTTTCATTCCGCGTACATTAACCAGGCACCTGCGTTTCCCATATTATTTCACTGTTAACATTCCACGGTTGACAGTTCCTTTGTGCAAATATATTTTTATGTTCGGTTCACTCTTTCTCAATGCTTTGGATAGTAGTTTTCCCTCTGCCAACTGTCATTTCGACCAAGTTCCTGTTTGGAAGTGGAATCGTAACGGTTTTACAATAATGGCAAGTGGCCTTTCTCTAAAAATGAAAGGTGGCGGATACACTCGCCTCCCATAATGCAACGTCCTCTGAGAAAAGAAAGTGTTTGGAAATGTTAGCATCATATTATTATCATGGTTCCTCCTTTTGTTTACGTAACATAAACACATACATAAGTACATATAAGCTTCTCCAACTTTATTATAAAGTCTCAGTAGAGGATTAAATCTTACGGCTTGTTGTACGTACCTAAAATGTTGGAGCAAATTGTATTTCAGTGAAATGAATGCCTCGGGAAAAACGCACGATACGGCGAAATGAAAGAAAAAAGGTAGACGAGCAGGAAGTTGTAAGAAGCAACCAGCTAACGTTTCCTGCGCCTCTCTTTGGTGCCGTATTAGTTATTACAGCATGATACTACCTTCCTCATTTAGAAAAGCCAAATAAAGTAGAGTGAAAGTAGAATTCGGGTTTTCAGGAGATGTAGTTCGTGGTGATGGTGGCGGTGGTGAGTATGTGTAGGAGGCAGATGCTCCAAAAACGAGCTACTTTGATCACTGAACAAGAGAGCATTCCAAACGAATTTCGTCTGCAATATAAATTTTCAGCAGTTGATACTGATTGCCCCTCTCTTGTCCCAAGAGACTTGTACTCTTTTGAGTGTCCTCTTTTACTCGCCTCATGCCTTTCTTTTTTTTATATAATCTTCGCTCCTACTAAACTCTCCGCTATATGATATTTTGTCTGATCGGCTTAGGTGGTGTGGTGGTGGTTGTATTCTGCAGTTCAACTTTTTCAGCATCACTATCATGATGGGGAAGATGAGAGTATCACGTAAAACTTGGTTTGATGCTTTCTCTCTCCGTTTAAGACGGTAAAGTGGATTGGAGGCACTGTGATGAGATATTGGCTGAAGCCGTAGCCATCCAATCTGTTTTTCATGTATTACGATGATTTTTTCCCAAACTCGTTTTGAAAACCTGGCGTGTTTGCACAAAAAGCAATTCAATAATACCATCCCCTAAAATATACTTTGTGTGTGGAAAAGCAAGTTTTGCCTTTTCTGTTATGCTGATCAATAGCATCAGTGGCTCCAAAATCGTCTTAAAGCATATACATATGTTTATGATCATTGACATTTCTATTTCCCTTTTGTTATGTCAGTCTTCCTTGGGATAAATATTCTGGGCACGAAGTCCTTTCTCTGCTTACCTTTACAGTTGGGTTATGTATTTTTGATAGCTTATTTTATAAAAAACTATACGATGCCCGATCCTAAGATTTCTTTGAATCCGGAGCAACAAAGTTATCGATTAGAATATGAAGCGTGGAGTAAACTATAATCATAACGATAATATTCGTTATTAAGGTGAAGTGAATATATACACAAGAGACTTTGGTAGTGTACCTTTTTATCCTTGATTTTTGTTGATAAAAAGGAATGTTTTCCCAACTAGATTACTTATCTATGCAATTGCAAAGAGAGATACAAATCAGTAATGGAGGGTTTGCCCGGAAGTTCGATCTAGCAATCCATGTTTGTGAAGCTTTACCTTCTATTTTGTGAATTTTGAGTGTTTTTGAATTGGAGGCTCATAATCAGGATTGAAGTTGCAGAAGGAGAAACGTTTTTCTCTCAATACATCATTTACATTCCGTATTATTGGGATGGATGTATGTATTATATATGGATGCAATGTAAAATGTAAATATTATACCGTTTGATTCAAGGACTGCAACTTAAATGGCTTTGAGCAATCCGGGATTTTGAGCAGACGCATGGCTTTGCATTCAATCATCAAAACCTTTCTTCCCTTTTTGTGCTCACCACAAGTATTCCAAGCTATGAATTATGCATTGCTGTTTGCAATGCAGGCTACTTATGGTTGGTACATCCACTTTAGTATCTGTTGGTGTGAAGTCGATTTTTCAAAAAACTAAAGTGACTGACTCTAGTTTTTTCTAAACATGGTTTGATGTATGGACACTCTGAACAAAAACAAATCGTAAATGCGTCATATTCATATCATCCTTTTATTTACTCTTTGGGTTTTACAGATCTTTGTCTGTATCTAAAAGTTGTACGAGTATCGAAAAAAACCATGTGCTGATCACAACAAAAGATTACCTACGGTACTAATGTTTAGTCTAAGAAATAATAATAAAAAGCTGCCATAAATGCTTTTCCAATTTCATTACAAACTCTGGTTGCATATTCTATACCTCGTCTCTGTGATGGTAGTTAAAGGTGCCGGGACGCATGTCAAACTGCATACCTGAAATCCCCGCAGGATTTTACTGCTTTCCGCATTGATTTTCAATAAAGTCAGATAGGCTAATTATGAGTTGGATAATTCGTCGAATTAGGCGAATTATTCAGTGTATGTGTTGGGAAGCATTCATATAACCTTCAACATGTATTTAAATTTTTTATTGCATCTCGGTTTTGCGATGTGAAAATGGTATGAGAAAAAGGAAACTGGGCTTTTCCATGTCCACCTTAAATAGAGATTTTGCAGCAACAAAAGAAGCAAAGCATGCTACTGATAATTCAAATCGAAGTCGGAAATGAGCTTTTAAACATGATATGCATACAAATTTGTATATAAAGTAAGAATGTCGACACCTTTTCTTTGAAACTCAGTGTAGTTTTATTGGACGTTGGGAAACGGCATGTCTGTCGGTGATATTATTAAATGGCAATTTGAGCAGGAACTGCCTCCCTACTACTTCTGGAGAAAGTTAATTTCATTGAAATATTTTCGTTGGATAGGAAGGAAGGAAGCATGATATGTCCATGAAACTATTTGCATTTCTCATCTCTGGCAATGCTATTTTACTAGTACTCTGCCTTGTAAAAACTGTAATCACAGTCAAAAGCAGTGATGTATAAAATGGAGACTACGCCAACAATAAGACACGCTTTCACTCATCCCATGAAACAAGTCGCAAGAATGTGACGTGATGGCTCTAACACGCAAAAATATGCTGAAAGAGGACAGACACAACGTTTTATTCGGTGGGGACCTCATCTGCAACAGGGTGTGTTTTATGTTAGACCGTAAATCTTTTCACTGTTCTCATTTTCACTCTGAAGAGTGCAGAAAACGAAGATAAAATGTTTTAAAGGTATTGGAAGTTGTAAGAAGGTTATTTCGCTCTACGGCCATGGTGTCTTCTGTCTCCCAAAGTGGAAGTGTTGAAACGAATTCCGAGAAATTCTATCAGCAATATACCGTTTCGTGTTTCTGAGCCAAAGTGACACCCGAGTAATAAACAGCTGCCATTCTATTTTGTGGGATGACTTCAAAAATGCAACTGAAATGTATAGTTTGCTACAGGAGGATGGATAAACTCTTTGACGAATTTAATACTGCTACGAAACGGAGATGTCTATCCGTGATCATTTGCAGAGCCCGGTGGTGCAAATTCTAATATCAATTCAAATTTACTAATGTTGCAACTCGAATATGTTGAACAGGAGGTGTCAATAAAGACAACTTTTTAATGGATTGAAATAGTTCGTTTTCCGTTTTCTCTTACATGAATTTTTTGTCAACTTAATTTATTCAATAGAAAAAGTTCTCAATGCAACCGCTCCACTTTCTACATCAACTAAAATGCTGAACGCATTCAGCGCTCCGCGATATCACTTTCACTCTGATAAATACGAAATACGTAATGTGGGCATTTAGATATGCTTATGCTGCAATAGAGCATAAGCATTTGTGACAAGAATATATGTATTGTATAGTAAAGCACAGTTAAAGTGTGTTTTAGTGAAAATGATGATTTGGATTTATATTCTAGGCTGATCGCCAAAGGAGCCAGCGGGGGGAGAGGAGCTCTACTCAACCAAATGACTTCCCACGGGTCCATAGTGAAAACAACGATGTTTCTCCGGAAAGGAGAAAAGATCTACATTCTTGTTGGACAGGAAGGCATTTCAGGTTGTGAGCAGGTATGTGCTATATTTTACTTGTGAAATTATCTTATTTTAGAGTAGGTTACAGATACACACATTTATAGCTGTGTAGCATTACATATAACAAAAAGCATTTTGCCTGACGCTGGAGGCATGTAAATGATGTTAATGATAGCCGTAGATTTGAGCTGAAAAACGTTAGTGCTTTTGGCTTTAATTCCGTTCTCCTTTCATCTATTTTATTCTAATTGACAAACACAGCTACTGCTGGCATTTCACTGGCAGCTATGTGTTGAAAACTTGTTTCTGAAACTGGAATTATTTCTGGTAAAACACGAACCTTCGTTTTGGTGATGTGTTTATGTGTGACAATAATTTTCTTCAGGCCTCACCATATCCCAGCTTTCCATTTAATCTAATGATACTAATCTTTGCAAGAGGATAAATACACAAACGCAAATGACTATAATATGTGTATGCTCTTACATTATCTAAACTATGCACAATTTTTTCTCAGTATGGCTCAAAACGTGGAGATTTGGTTTTGGATCGACCCTGTACAAATCAATCAGATCCTTCCCCACCTCCACGATATTCAAGAATATTCCAGCGTCAAAGATCCCGGAGATCACCTCCAGCCCCACCACAAAAGCAAGATCCCTTGGGGGAGCTAAGTAGACTTAACCGAATATCGAGAGGCGGTGGTGGAGGAGGTGGAGCAACAATTCTTTATAAGGTAAATCGTTATCGAAAACGTGGATTGATTTGACGAGCTTTACCCACTAGCATGTTATGATAACTGATGGGTTTTTAATAATAGATGAATGGGAAGCTGGTAATCCCAATATTGATAGCAGCCGGAGGAGGAGGACTTGGCTATAACGCATCAGCTAATATACTGCCGCACGGTCGAGGATTGAATGTATCACTTCATCCCCACTCAGGGTACACTCAAGCGTGGGGTGCTGGTAAGATCATATCATATATGAGTTTAGTCACGTTCCAAAATAAGGTCTAAAGCATTGCATTTGTTTTACGCAACATTTTAGGTGGCGGAGGTGGCTGGGAAGGAGCTACTCCAAATGTGAAAACAAGTAGCTTGTCCATAGCATTTGATGACATACGCCGATCAATAACTGTGAGAGAGCGTGAACGTGACAATGCCACTATGCTAATCTCTGCTGGACTTTCCCTTGTGGATGGTGGTGGTCTTGGTGGTTTTCCATGCGAGCAGTCAGATCCTTGGGGTGCCGCTGGTGGCTTTGGCGGTGGTGGAGGAGGCTGCATTGCTGGTGGGGGTGGTGGTGGCTATGTTGGTAAGTTCAGCTCTAGAGGATCTTTTTTCGATAAAAGATATATGTACTAGCATTATCATGGATATTCATCGATATTGCATAACATGTTGCATGTAATAGAAATTATGAGATGAGAGCCGTGTAATGTCATTAGGCTAATATGCTCCAAAAATAATTGCTTCGGATGGAAGAGGTCATACAATAACTAGATTTTAGAAAACAACAGAGTTCCGTGTAAGCAAATAGTATAATATACGAGGTCATTCAGTAATTACTATACACTCTCAATGCCGCCGATGGATGTTGTTGTTCCATGAAATGAACAAAACGGGTTCAAATCGAAAAACGGGAACTGTTTTGTTTACTTTGTACACGTGCCGTTTCACTTATCGTTTGCGGGACAATGATAGCTAGCAGCTATATAGCACTTCGTAATTACTTTTAGCTGTCTTTGATAATTAAAAAGTGTCATTTTCCAGCTGAGTTTTAAGTGGTCTAAATGCTGCAGTTTTGTCATATCGTTTCCCGTTTTCTTCTTCTCTTGTTTCCTGGCTGTAGTCTTCTTGTAGTTACCGAACTTGTATTTTTAAAAGCACATCGGTGCTGAATACTGATGCTTTCATTTGACTACATTTATCTCACAATCATTACATTTCTATTGCATCACCATTGCATTTGCAACTCGAGTGGCCTTCAAGATGATGCCTCTCTGCTGCTGAAACAACATCTATCAGGCAAGACCAGCCTCGCTTGTTTTTAAGAGAAAGTATAATTTCCATGTGGTGCTGGCATGGGACATTCATTTTGACTTCTCTTTATTGCATGCAATATCGTTTACATGCGAATAGTTTCAAAAGTCAAGTGATAGCCACATTTTGTGCTTCACCTTGAGAAGCAATGCATTGTATATTCGTTTGGGGTACATCGGCCTCCATTAGCGAGCACATCACATCACACGAACAAATGTTTTAGCAGTAGTTCCTTCGCTTTCTCAATTCCATCTTTTTGCATCTCGGAATTGAAAGTACGAGGGAATGGCTTCCTCTCTGTCAAAACAAGTAGTGGCTCAACGAGAGCTGGAACATCGTAAAAGAAATATTTTCATCGAATTGTCTACGTTTTACCATCCTTCTCTTTTGTTCTTCCGTTTCGTCTCTAAACCAATTTCCTTGATAATTTTCTCACGCTACTTTCGCCTCCGATGAAACAATGAAATATTTCGCTCTTATTTCCCCTTCTTTATTAGATCGCGAACAATCATCACTCTAATGGTCTTCGTGCTGCTGAAACCCACGATAAAGTATAGCAATTCCAGGGAACTTGAAATATACGGCGTGTCAGTAGAGATAGGTTGGATGCTCTGTCTAAAACTCGACGTGGTTAAGATTCCCCTTGCACAACTCAAAATCAAGAAGATTAAAGATGGTTATAACCCTTTTATTACGCTAAGTAGACCATTGTTTTCACTTTTTGTGGTGAATGCCATTACGTAATCTTTAAGCTGTAAAGAGTAGTATTGTCTACAAGTTTGTAGTGTAGTTTCCAAGAAGTCTGTTGTGTCTGTCCGAACTCATAACTTGATTCTGGTGTACGTGATCAACATTGTCTTTCCCTTCCATCCATCACCAAAAAATAGAATTTACTTCACCTTTCAGAAGGTTTGAGTTGAGGTCAAACCACTGAGTTTGTTCGAGACAAATGATGAGATGATATATTACAGTTCAGACCATCAATGTATAGTCGGTAGTGAAACAAAAAGTGGTTCCTGAAGTTATGTGTATGTTTTTTGTTTCAACTTATTACCAGATTCTGAGAAATTTCGTTTGGTTTAGGTATTTGAAAATGATGGGTGTCACTGAATCCAACCGTGTTATACTGCCTTTTACTATATAGTTTTTCGCTACTTCGCTATGCTATGTTACCCCATGTTTAGTGTTTCTACTTTCTCTTCCTACTCAAAAGGAATGGAACTTTCACATTTTATTCTGAAAACGTACTATGAGTTGTTTTGCACTTTCCATTTCCTACTGCTCCCTGAAATTCCTTATACTTTCAGTTTCATCTCTGAAAAGTACCGTGATGTGGGGAAATGTACGTTTCCCTGCCTTTTTGAAGCACTAGGGCCAATTTGAAATGATGTTTAAAGGCTTTGTACGAAATCCATTTTTCATGATGATTAATGATCGTAAATGGGGCAGTTTATGCGTTTAAATACATACATCATTGGAAACGTTGTACCTTGAGTTGTAAATGGTATACATACATGAATTAATCATATTTTACTATCTACCTTTTACCATTCTTGGTAATCCAATGGTAATGATATGCCTACCATCGACCAACTATTAGCAGTTCATTTCAATATGGCACATCTCAATTAGGATTTTGATTTAACTGATAATAATAATTACTTTATAACATTTTCCAATAATTTATTTGCAGGTGGTAATGCTTACAACAGCCTATCAGCGAATGGAGAAGGTGGATGGTCTTACATTGGCAAAGGTAATGGATTTTTACAGTCTCTGTATTCTAAAGCTACCATTTCAGAAGAATATCCGTAATCGAATCCACACACTCCTGATTTGTATAGTCATTTTCGTTAATACAAATAGGTATCTAAACCAAACATAGCATATCTAAAGATGTGCCATATTCATGGCCAACATCAACAACTGGTGATAGCAGGGAAGAAAGTAGTCGTCTAGCGTTGGAAGATTTCATGAAAAAAAAAACTTTTACTTGCTTGAAATTTATCAAATTTGACGGGAAAATCGTTTTTGGTAAAAGTGGAATAGAGTACGTTACATACATAAGCAATGTATGTAACAATGGATGATATGCCATTGTATGTATATGAAAAGAGACTACGATGCGAGTTTTTGGATTTTCTCCATCGATTCCTCTCCATACTATATGTGAAATGATAACAGCAGCTTACTTTCTCTTTCCGCTTGACAAACTTATCATAATGCAATAGTAATGATGTATGCTATATTCCATTGAATGGTATAATGTTGTTGAGTGCAGGAGGAATGTACCCTTCCGTTGAGCCTGGAGGTCATAGCGGACCTGGAGAGTTCCTGGCGATTCCATCATTCGCAGGCTGCGATTGTGAACATGCTTGCGTTCTCATAGACGACTTTGACATGCATACTGGATGTGTTTGTCCGGAAAACTCGATACTTCGGGAGGATGGGATCAGCTGTGTGGGTAAGTAGATTGTCATTGCAGTTTTCAAAGGCTTAAGGCACCTATCACATGCACACCTATATCGTTCTCTCAGCAAGAATGATACGAAAAGCGATCCAAGGTTTCTACAAAACTCTGAGCCACGCCACAGATGTTAGCATTACCATTGGAGGATGTTTATGAAAGTTGACGAAACTTTTTTTTACCAAGAATATTGAAATTACTTTGGACATTAGTTCAAAGCAGCAGCAGTTGGGTTGGTAGGAGTGGAGTATAGTCGTGCAATGCGAAGCGAGCCAATAAGGATCGAATTATATTCAGCCAAAGTAAAGGAAGGGATTATAAGAGCAATTAATTGATGGTTATACGAGTCTCCTGAAAGTCTGTCGCTGATCCGATCTGATAGTCTTCCCTTTCCCCATAAATTAGCTGACTCTGTTATGTAACATCGTAGTAAGTAGTAGTAGAGAGAAGAATAACACGCTTCCAACTTCCAAGTGAAGTAAATACTTACAAAACAGATAACACATACAAAAGAATGGGATACATCAAATAATGTGATGTTAATGTAATTAATTATGCTATTGTTTTGCTCTTAATAAGAAAACGAGAACTCTGAACTCTTTTAAAGTCATTTACCTTGCTGTTTCTGTACATCGTCCTTTTATGCAATTTTATATAGGCTTCATATTACATGTACAAACACTATGCTTTCTCCTAATTCATAAGACTTGATTCAGATTCAATTTCACCTTTTGTAGTCATGTACATCAAACAGACTCGGATTGTGTTTCATTATACCTTCCACAACAGGATGAATCGGTGTTTAAGCACCCACTCCCTACTAATGTCAAATTTCGTTTATGAATAGGTGTGTGTAAAAAGTCAATTTAGTTTGATCTGCGTATACATGACCTCGCAGTCAAAAACCGAAATTAATGTAAGTATATGGTTTGATTTTATCCAAGGACATTTCTGGATGACTTCTCGATGTTTTTTTTTGCAAAGATCATACGTAACTGATGCTACATTCTTAATTCTGTTCACTTCTATTCCATTCCGTTTTCAATTCTAAGTAGCTTGACATGAAACAAACTATGCAAATTATGTGAGTCATGTTCTTTCAATCAATGGACCATTATCATTACTTTATGGTTGTATTATGAGCGATTGTTTATGCTACCTTTCTTTTCATTTTTGGCCTTGAAAAGAAAGAGTAGGTGTACGTAGCGTCCTGAACATGAATATTGAATATAAACTTATATTTATGAATTATTTATCCATTTTCTTCGTGGGTATTATTATCCGATAGTTGATCGTTTGAGACATGTTTTCCTTTACACCTTTCAAATTAATTTCATTAAGATGTATAGTTGCGTGCATGTACAATGTAAATACGTTGTAAATGGTATGTATGAAAAATTTCCTTTGTACATTTAATCCAACCCAACCATGTCAAGACAAGGACAGTCAAAATTTGGTTGTTTTGTAGGGAACAAAGTCATGTCTAGATGCTTCCTTACAGAGTCATGTCTAGATGCTTCCTTGATCTACATGGTTTCTTCCGGCATGTCGCGTCTGAAGAGTTTTCTTTCATTATCCTCGATTTTCTTTGAATAAGGAACTACTTTAATTTCTTAGAAAATATTGATCGTGCCACAGGGAGGGGAAGAAACTTCCGAGTTTCTACTAATTCCTCCGTCTCAAGAAGGAAAGTGTACAACTAATCAAATTAGAAAGATATCCTTGTCTTCCTTTATGCAAAATAAACTTCCCTCAAGAGAAAAAAATTAATTACGGGAAGTGCAAGAAAAATTATAAACCTGGTGGACTGAAATAAACCTTTTATATCTGCATCCGCCAGATTTCCCTCTACATATGCAATGGGTTTTAGATAGTTATTATAATGAAATTCTATGAATTTTGTTAAGATGAAAACGGTTTTGCCAATTGCACTATGAATTCCATATCACAGTATCATTCATTCGCATAAAAGGTTACATTCTACCAAAGTTATCACCACTATGATCAGGTGTATGTAAATTTTCCCTGCAATTTAATGTATTCTCAAAATTTGTTACAGGTCGGGAATCATTTCACGCAGTGTATATGATTGTTCTCGTTGTCACTGCTGCCGTCGTCCTTTGTCTTGTGGGTGCTCTTTGCTTTTGTCTGTGTAAGTGTTCTCAAACTTTCTCTTTTGATAAACGTATCATCAACGGGATCATCTGACGAGGAGTTTGCTCATTTTTTGCTGAATATTAAAATGATGGCTACCAAATCCTCGCGTCTCCATTGTCAAGTCATTTTTAATATATGGTTAACATTGATGAACAGATAACCGATATCAACGGCAGAAAATGAATATGATGCGGCGAAAAAAGATGGGTGGAACTGACTTGCAATTAAGTAGACTCCGGGCAGCATCTGGCGCTGGTGGTGTTTTAACAGAGTACAATCCAAACTATGAGTTTGGTGGAGAAACGTATACCCTCACGGATCTCAAGGAAATTCCACGGGAAAATCTCCGCCTTGTCAAGTAAGACGCTATATTCTCTTGTGAAACTAGTATTTAAATGCGCTTATGCAATGGCCAATAATCGCTTTAAAGCAGTTGGTTTTTATTGATCGCAATGCTTACTTTTAAAGTCATATTAGTACGATGACGTCTGACTCTCTGTGCCAGCTTACATTTGTGTTGCTAAAGCATTGTCCTCGCTGAGGGCAAATTGTGGTCACCTCTTCAGTTACGATCTACGATTGTAATCTAGTAGCTGCTTGCTTGCATAGCTTAAATTTACATAAAATTTAATGACATAAAACAACAGACAACTCTTCGTACATATTCGTACGGCTGGTAAAAACATTTTGCAAAGTAATACAAACCACTGTTGTAAGTATATCTCTCAACGGATGTTTTCCTTTTTCTCGTAAACTCTGTGTAAGCCATCTTTTAATCCACAGTCACGTACATAACATTTTAGCTGTCAGAAACGAAAGACTCAAATTACTGAATTCTACATTTTCTTCCTCGAGCCCTGCTCTATGGTAGACAAAATAACTTTGCTAACTAACCAAATATGAAACTGGACACTTTGTCTTGTTGTTTGTAGCACAGAGCTAGCAGCACATCAACTGATGCGATATGTTCACTGACAGCTAAACCCCACCGCAAGCATTAAAAAGTTACACAAAAGGAAATTTGTTTTGTTAAGAATAAATAGAAACGTTGGAATTAAAATGTTTGTGAAGTGAAAGCAGAAGGAACTTGAATATAATGCTCGTATAATGTTGACAGCTTGTAGCCTTTGTAAAAATCTTTTCATTTTCGTTGATCTGTTGATCCTTATATTTTCTCGGTTTGAAATAATATCGATTTTCTATCAGACCAAGTAAATTATAGTTATATAATCAAATAGGGAGTAATCCATAATCGCAATTAATGAACTACAAAATCATGGTGATTTGATAACAGATCACAACATTGCTACTATCATAATTTCTTTATGTCATAAGGCCTTTCCACTTAAACGTAAGCTGCTACTCTCTATTATATTTAGAAAATCCACTAATGAATAGGGTTGTTTGACAATTTAATAAGCGTTTTACGCATTTCCAAAATGAATTGAAAAGTCCAATATCAGACTAAATCTATCTTATGAAATTTAATTTCATCCTATTTCCAAGCAATGTAATAAAGTATTGGGTAATCAATAAAGAGAGGCTTCTTTGGAGAAAGTTTATCAGCTTTGTCGCTGTCATTATACTTTCTTAATCACTGTGCTCAGTAGTGAGTGAAACAACCGAAATCCCGTGGTGAAAGGTATTTGGATTGTTACAGTGTTGTGAAAACTTTCAACCTCAACCACATCCTCAATCTTGGAGTTCCCTCAACAAACAGATGCATGTTAATGTCTGCCTGGTCTTATACTGTGTTTCATTTCATGAGAAATTCATTTATCTTTAAATGCAGATTTAAAGACAATGACGTTGTTTTCTTTTGCCTTTCCATTCCAGTATTAGTTCAACTCATGTCAAACACCACTTGTGAAATTCGTTTTCATGCATTAACTGCACTCATTTTTTGAGATAACTCATTAAATTGTATTTTTAATATAGCAATTTCTAACAGATTCGTCACAGGTCGATTAGTTTCATCTTTTCAATCACACATTCTGCGTTGATAATATTAGAGCTGTAAATATTTTTTCAACTATCTGCGGCTTACATGTTGAGATGGGTAATTAGGACATAATTAGATAAGTAATCTTCATTGGAGGGATACCGTCAGCTCGAATGGGCTAGTAGCAGAACTTGCAACCTTTTACACTCCATGTGACCAAGTACTTGTCTTCGAAATTTTTACACACTTTTCAAACACTACTTTTTATTTCCGATACTGTATTTTGTGCCCGCAAATACCAAAGGTAACACATGATATTGCTGCTTCACAGACTAGTTTCAACTGGACTTTCTCTTAAATTCAGTAACTGATGCAAAAGTTTGAAGTAATTTAATTATGAGTACATTAATTAAAACTTCTAAATGATGAAAGCACTGTGAGTGGAAAGTTTCGTAGAATCTGTATTGGGAGGAGAGGAGTTCACAAGATTAGTCCTTTTTAAAATACACGTAAATACACATTTATATATATATATTATGTATATATGCATGTTATGTCGCCTGACTGAAATCTAATAGAAACAAAGTTCGCCAAAGTCTTTCCTTACACAAGCAATGTTTTTTCAACCAGATGTACAATCTAATCTTCCTTTGGTGTGCAATTACATATACTTTTCCTTTCCAAAGGTTGATTCTAAAGTTTCTAGCGAAATACATAAGTAAACAACCTGTCAGATCTTCTTGGACCCTCAATATATATTATGGACATTACGTGTACCTTGTATATTATATGTATCTTAACTTGCTTTTTTACCTTAATTTGAACGAGTATGTTTTTCAACATGTGGAGAACCTCTGTCGTTCTGAATAGGTAAGCTGGGAGGATTTCATGTACATTAAACTCAAACTAAGGGTTTATCTTTACTTGCGCATTCCTGTTATCTTGTTTACCCGGATTTTCCCGTTGCCGTAAGTCTTGTTTACTTCCTCCTTGTGTCGTGGGTGGTGTGTAGCTCAAACTTTGTAACCTTTGACATCTCTGAACCAAACTTTCTGAACAGTGAGGTTCTATACCATGAGTTATTTACTTTTGAATGAATAACTTCAGCTTTACATCGTAAAACAAGCATGATGATGAAGTATGTCAACACGAAATAGTTTGTACTAAATACCACGAGGCACTTTTCCTCTTCTTTTTTGTTACAAATTACCAATATATGAACTTTATATTGCATAAATTTTTATTGACATTGTTGCTAATTAAAAGAATGTTCAACCCAAAAAAACGATCAACAAATAACTACCCACACATGTTTGTCTATTTTACAATCTCATATAACTGCTGCTGTTGACCTGAATGTTAAAAGTTGGGCTTGTTGTTGTAATAGCATTTGTTGCACCTGTTGTGTAATGCAGTTTGCTTGAGTTTGTTTATTAGCATAAGCATTATTTCCATAATCTTAACAAAAGAGCAGTGCTGAGTACACAAAAGCAAGTACTCAGCTAGAAGATAAGCTTTTGTTCAAAAATTTTATGTACATGCTTTAAGGAGGAAAGTTTCTGTTTTTCATAATCTTCCAGGGTCTTTTGGTGGTTAGTTTAGTTAATAATAAATTGTGTAATTTAGAGATTGCTCATGGAAGTTTTTCTACACAAAACAGCCCCGCTTGTAGTTTCTCAACCACATTATTTAGCAACTTACTATGATGTGTGCTTGGTTAAATTGGTAGTTGTGGCTAAAATATGAGCCACTTTATACCCTGAAAACTTTGCTCCAAAATGTTGCTTACACAATTTTTAAAACTTCATATTTTGAACCTCGTTCCGTCAACCATATAAAAGGGGAGTAAACCGGAACTAATTGACACGCCTTTGTTTTGAATAAGCAGAAAATTGTGTACAGCACTAGTTTTTGTAACAGTAATAAGTGTAAGTTGAAAAGTACTCATTATATGTACTCTTAATGCTGTCCTTTATAAGTTTATAGCATTCCACTGCAGTAAGCTTTAGTACAACTGTTAACGGATGAACTGTTTAGGCCATCAGGAACATAACTGTTTTCCTAGTATTTCTGCAAGAAATTAATGATTCCCATTGACTACATTTATTGGAACAGTATTGGCAACATTAAGCCTCTGTGTCCGCAGTAACGTATTGACCTAAAGTATGTGCAATATCATTTCCGAGTTCCCTTCCCTTCTCGCCTAGTAAGAACCTTCGTAAAAGTTCACTTCAGGCTCAATTTGAGCCAACTCCGCCGTAAATTATTCCTCTCATGTACACTTCTGTTTTCATACTTTTTGTATGAACTGTGCTAAAATGGCTCGAACTGGGGCAGAGAGGGAAATTGAGTATATATCACGAAAAAATAGTGTACTTGAGCTAAGTACTGTCATAAGACAACAGCCATGTTGCGTCTAGCCAAAAGGTGTAGCTTTGCACAAGTTTAGTGGTTGAAGAAGCACATTGTTTTTATGAGCTATTACAAAGTACGTAACTTGGCTCCTTGAGAGTGAAAGCAGGAAAGACGGAAGTATTATAAGTAGCGTACCTTCATTATAAATCCTAGCAAAGTGTCTCAAACTTTAGTAGCCATCTGGGATGTATTCGTTTGCACTAGTGGGGAAAAACTAATAGGGAGCCCGATAGCTATAACTTGAGCGCCTTAAAATATGGCTGCTAACCAGTAACAAAGAAAGGATATTATCATCATATCATGCATCTTCCAAAGAAGTTTTGCAGAGCAGTAGAGGTCTCTTTTGGGCGGTAGTGCCTTAAAGCACTCAGCCACTACCAGTTCTGTACCAACATAGTAGGTAGCTACTTTTAGCAACTGATACCGTCTGAGTAAAGTAAGTTATTCGACAGTTACTAGTTACATAAGATTGGCAATACTTAAGACCTCTGTACATGACTGAGCTGAAGAATCTCAACTCTGTAAATTTTCTATAGCATTTATGAAGGTCATAAAAAGTCGAAAGAGCTCATATACGTACTTATAATTTAGGCACTTGTTTGTGCAGTTGGATCCAAGGTATACACCGAACCAGAACCATAACATTAAAAGATTCGGACTGAAAGTTAAAGATGGAAATCGCAAAACTAGAAGAAGTCAGAAAAGTGAGGTAAACCTATTCATCCCAACTAGATTTGGGAGAAAAATACAGAGAAAGTTGGTCTTATCCAAAGATTTTTTTGCACGAAGGCAAGGATAGTTTTCCATATTCTGTTATTTTTCTCTGGCTTTTTTGGATATGAGTGATGTGATAAAAAGTCAAGAATCGAAAGCTGTAGCAAGAGCAAAGCTGTATGTGATGCAAAAAATGAGACATAATAGAGAGAATAAAAAGTTGAATGCGAAAGAAAAAGAATCGTCTATCTTACTTTCACTCTTTGTCTCCTTTTCTTCCTCTCCTTTTGTGGGAAAGTGAAAGCGCACTTAGTAGCGTTTGAGATGAGTTTTTCTCTCCTCGTCTTCATCTTGTATGTACATATATACATAATATGGAGGCCGATGCAATGCTGAGGGAGTGGATGAAGCGAAGATCTTGTTATAGTTGGTCACATTTTTCCCTGTTCCGGAACTAACGGAATGGTTTGTCATTGATGCATGGATTTGGTTCTTTCCATCATCTTAAGAGAGCGAAACGACCGAAAACTATTGTCCTCATAATGCATCGTCGGTTGGATCGCCTTTGACACAAATCCCACAAGTTAGATATACCTTCCTACATTTCCGCTACTGCTCAATATTCAGTTCTTCACGAGAAAGTAGGGATGAGATGCTAGCGAAAGAAAATCATATTAATATACTTATATGCATTTCAGTGCTTCAAGATTATCTCTTTACGCTTATGGTATTTGTACCAACCAATGCGATGAAACTTTCTCAAATATAATAAGTATGTCTATATCCCCACCTAAGTAGAAGCTTAGCACCATCATCGAAACTGGCAATATCACGTGGAAAATTGCGATCGTTTTTTTTCGTGGATACGTAGAGTGTTACGGTACAATACCTAGAGGTAAAACAGTTGCTTCCTCAGACAAGGAAAACGTACGCCGTTTGAGTGAGCTCAATTCACCTATGCATCATGAACTTTGCCAGTTTAAGTCTGATCCGAGTCCTTCATCAAAGTGAAGTAAACTCCAAATTTTTTTCTCTCCGACGAATCACGTGTTGGCACTAAGAATTCTCAAAAAGTTGTAGCGTAGAATTATAAACATTCTCTCATATGTGGTATAAAATACGTGCGTTTCCAACAACCAAGACGCTCGCTCTCATATTGACTGTCTTGAAACTGGGGAGAAACTAGTGATGCGATTGAAAGAAGGCCATCTCTTCCTCCCTTTTCCTCCGATCAGAATATATTCTTCACTACTAATCTTCCAAATTGCTTTCACCCAGTCATAGCCCTGCAGTTGCCACCACATTCACATAATGAGCACAATATTGTTGGGGAAAGGGGTTCTCCACTTTATTTTGTAGACTTTAGATAAATGCTTGAGTGAGTTGAAGAGCCTGCTTTCTCAATCCATTATGCTTCAGAGAACTTAAGGATGACTAGAAACTATCATATACTATTCTTGTGTGAACATGTGTACTTCTTATATTCTGCTTGATAACCATATTTTACAAGTGTAGAATCAAGTACGCATTACATTGTGTGTTTGAAGCGTTGTAACCATATAATACTTTGAAAGTCATTGAAATCATAGCAAAGAGGATTGTTACAACTATTTGTATTACTCCATTTCATTTTTCATCTTTTTCAAAAACCATTTTATTTAGTTGCATTTATTGGTTGAAATAAAAGGTACTTCAATATGTGCTCGTGTGCTTTAGAAAGCTCTCTCCTTCACAGCTCGGCGGATGATATTTGTATAGGTATTAAATAGGATAGCATATTTGTACTTAATAATGACGATATATGATAAATATTGAAATTAAATAGAAGAAATGTTGCGTAATCTACGTAAACATAAGAAAAACTATATAGCAATGCTAAATGAAATGAATTGTAGTGGTGCAATAGTATGTCTTGATCATTTACTTGTTTGCTTATGAATTTATATGAAGACGGACTTGAGTAAAAGTATTGAACACGTAAATACTTTATTAACGCATTGAAGTATGGACATTAGGGCGTGTGAAGGAATTCGCACATTTATCTCGTTGTTGGAGGGTGGGTACGCACGTTCTATCGTTAGCACCACTAAAAGATGTTTTTCGTGTCGAGAATCCTCTCTGTCCTCACATTTTTAGCGTTTCTTCTTACGTTACGTAGGTTAAGGAAAACCAATTTACACGCATAGCTTCAAGGACTTTTCGTAATTCAATATATTTTAAATTACTATTTCGTAAAGCAAGGTCACGGGTTAATGTGAGAACAAATATGAATAAAGATTATACTGAGCGACTATATGCCTCGGGTTTTAAAAGCACTTGTGAGCACTCAAACAAGTATGTTTCACGAGACGATGAATGTTTCAATTAACTTTAATGACTCAAGCCACAATCGTTGATGTAAAAAGTGTAAGTTGTCCAACGGCGTCCGAAATCTTAGGAGAATCTTAGTGAAAGCAGTCAAGAGGAAGTAATTATATGGTTAAAAAGTGTGTAATAATGAGAAGTCATCTCATCCTATTAACATTAAACATTTTCCGCTTTTGTCGGAGCAATGAATGGGCTCAGAAACATTCGTAAACCAGCCTCAAGTGCTTCCTAGCCTGGCTCAAGTGCCTCATATATGTAATAGGCATGATTAATGTATGCAAACGGTATACTACTTATGTATGAGCACGAACAAATGCATTCGTTATACAATTATGAAATTTCTAGCACGTTGAGCACTCTACCCTCACCTTCACCAAAAATGGTTATATATGACCCTCTTCTTTTGTCCTTTTTGATAGTCTTGTTAAATAGGAAAAAGTGACATTTTGTGGAAAGGAAGATGTAATTAAGTTGACTTTTTACTCAAAAGGGAATGTATTATTCGGTGGTGGGCTACAACTTTCGAGACGCAGAAGGTGTAGAAATATTTGAAGTTTCTTTGTCCACGCGTAGCTCAGCATACTATTCACATAATGATTTCGTGAACGATATTATGAAAAAGTCTGGTTTCTGCTGCTCCTCTGTAATGTGCTCCGTGCTGGAAAGCATATATCTTTGTGCTCTGCAGAAACTTTTAAATAACGGTAATTTTATTATATATGCGAGCTTGCGAAATAAAAAGTCTTGTAGATGCCGAGAAGAAATTAAAGAGACATGAAATATTGCCGCAAGAAATTGACCCGATTTTCATCAAAAGTATATAACTTGAGAAATGTGAGAGTTTAACATAAAGACATTGGGGTATAAGTTTTAACGGTGTTGTGTTGCGTTGCTAAACATTATGCATTTGAAATTCTACACCCAACTCATGCAGCACATGACAAGGCCTCACGAGCGAGCATTAATATCACAGGCTGGTGAACTTGCAGAGAAATTGCATTGTAATATTGTAACCTATCAAAAAAAAAGCAAAACTTTTATCTGTATAATATGAGAATTGGCTTCCCTCTTAGCAGTTTTAGATTGTTGTCGTCAGCTTTGGCTCTCGTCAACTCATGCAATTTATGTTTGCAACCTTCATCCAAAATAAAAGGAGCTCATGCATGACTTTGAAAAGAAAGGAAATAATATTCACATCAATTGGTTTCCTTGTGCCTGCTTGTCATTGTTTCGTTTTGGGCATTATACACACGTTTGCTTGTAAAGCCATATTGAAGTTGGCTTTGGCATTGGGATAAAATACCTACGGTTTTAGTTGTAACATAAACCAAGATACAATACCACAGCGCAACACAGGGTGAAAGTGCGGTCATGTAGGAGTAGTAGTAGTTGTAGTAGTAGCTCAATTGTTTACGATATTTTATTGGTGTTATTATTAAATCTTTCTGCACTGCTTTCTCTTCACGTTTCTCCGAGCATTGCTTGCTAAACACGGTGTTTTGTGTTCCACATGTTTTTGTTTTGCTATATACATGCATTCTCTCGTTCCTGCTATATATATTATGGTGTCTATGCCAGCCATTACCCAACTGTCCATTCGCTCATGTCCCATCTTTCAAAATGATTTAGAGCTCTGGGCCAAGGCGCATTTGGTGAAGTGTACCAGGGGTTCTACAGACATCGAGATGGGGATGCGGTGGAAATGCCTGTGGCAGTCAAGGTACGGATATAAATGTGTTTTATGTATCTATACTTTTTAACAAATCAGGAGCATCACGAATACTATTACGTTTTGCCTCCATTTTTCTTAATAGCTGTTATAAATCCTCGTCCATCCCGACAGAATCCTCTTGCTCGCCGTCACTAACATAAGCAAGTAGCATCTCCATGTCTTCTCCACCTCAAGCATGGTTTATTACCCTCATTTCAAAATAGAAAGATTGTTGTTAGCCCAAAAGCCGACCTCTATCTTGTATACTGCCATTATTACCATATGAAACCTCGGACATAGTGTAGCCAGTTAACACTGATTGCCAAAATTGAAGAACGCATGTTCCCTCTGTTCCGGGCAAATAATGGAATCACTTTCTACCTTTTTATATACTTAAACTAAACGACCTTGCTGTGAATTTGAACGGAAATCCCGTTAAAACTGTACATTAGCCCTATATCATTTTGTCACTTCCCGTCCAATGGAATTGCTAAATAGGCATTGTAACAGCCATTTTAAATCACAGCTCTGCTTAATGGCCAGATCAGTACACATATATACTTTCAAAGCTTTTTAAAATGAAAATATGATATCAGATAATATTCAGAAACAAAAACTAAAAGAGAAAGCCAACTCAAATATTATACGTATGTAAAATATGTAGAAAATTTGTGTACTTTTCGATGAAAGTACCAAGAAAGTGGGAATTCTTAAAAGGGTACACTTCCTTACACTCTTTGTTATTCACAATAGCTGAGCTGTTTTGAGCATTGCAGTGAAGTGGAGAGCAGTTGTGCGATTTCGCACGTAAATTAATGAAGTGAAAATGGCCATGAGAATGAATCTACAGGGAAGTTGTGAAATAAATTACGTCTAACAGCATAAAAGTAGTTTGATAAAGACCCTGTTTTTCTTCCACCTTTTCCACGATACTCCATGACCTGTACTTACTTAGATAATGTAGTTAATATATTACACAGACGAGTCCTAAAACTACGTCCCTCTGTATTTGTTTCGGCTCTCTGCCTCTCTGATGGGGCATGAGTATGGAATAAAAATTGTATTAGCAACAACCCATGAAAATTGCACAATGTGCTGGCGGCAAGCAACCACTTTTTCATAGTTTGTAGTATGAAAGATGGAGGAGAAGACGTTTCCAATTTACGTTGACAGGATCCTTTCATATTGAGATGTCAAGTAAATAACTAGTAGAGCATCAACCTATTTCCTTCCAGTTTATCATGAAAATGTACTCCTGCTCCATGTACATACTAAGAAGAGTAAAACAATGTGATGAAATGCATTACCAAATACCAGGATCTCTCAGCTAGCGGTGAAAAAGATAGTGAAACACGTTTATTTTTTTCCAGACTCTGCCAGCACTATCTTCAAATCAGGCGGAAATGGATTTTCTGATGGAAGCCCTAATTATGAGTAAATTCAATCATCCGAATATAGTTCATTTCATTGGCGTATGCTTTGATAAACATCCAAGATTCATAATACTGGAGCTGCTGGCGGGCGGAGATCTCAAATCATTTCTTCGCGAATCCCGTCCAAAACCGGTAAGTCATGCCACTCCATAATTTTCTATTCCTCGGTTGTTCTAATGAAACTGGTAATGAACTACCCGTGGAGCTCGTAAGTGCATATATGCGTGTTCAACAGCGAGCACAGCAGAGCGAGCACACGTTTCCATACTTTTTTAGTCGCTTCCTCAGAAATGCCATAGACAGCACGAATGAGTTTTTTGGCATACTACCGTATCTTTTTACTCAAAGAGCTCTATAGTTTACTAGAAATAATAGTCAAAAACAGTTAATTAACGTTCTAAACTCCCAAACAAATGATTTCGTCGGTTGATTTCATGCTTGAAAGTAAACCCTTCCGAAAAAACAAAAACGGAAAACATGACTTTGCCCTTCCAATGTAAACAATTAAAAGGCATGTGTATATGTCTGTAGTTCCGGTAGTTTTAGTTTTGGTAGTCAAATTCATGCTCATCGCTAATCAATAGATGTTTGCCAAAGCATCTCTTTTAAATTAAAATGGGAAGGTAAACTACGAGCCAATAAAAGTTGGAAGTTCATTTCCAACTCCAATGAATTTATCCTCGTCAAAATCATCTTTTATAGAGTACTTACTCTACTCCCAACAAAATTGTTCTGTGAGTTTACTTTATACAATCCTCAACTCAAGCTTATTTCTGCCAATTTGATTCCACACAGGACAAAGGATCTCCACTCACAATGCGGGATTTACTGCTCTGTGCCATGGATGTGGCTAAAGGATGCAAGTACTTGGAAGATAATCACTTTATACATAGGGATATTGCAGCCCGAAATTGTTTATTGACGACCAAAGGTCCTGGTCGTGTTGTGAAAATCGCTGATTTTGGCATGGCCCGAGATATTTATCGGTAAGTGAAGTCAAATGTTGTGATATCAAACAAACTATTAACGAGTTCGGGGGAATTTTTTTTTTGAAAGCAATGGTGGATGATAAATGAATAGTACATGGCTTATTATCCAATCCAGTTGGAGTATTACGCTCTTTCACTTTCCTTTTGAGCTTTTTCCCTTTGATATTTTTATTATTATGTAAGAGAACAGTGTTTTGAAAAGCTCATCCTACTTGCAATGTTTCAGAGCGGATTACTACAAAAAGGGAGGAAAGGCTATGCTTCCTGTGAAATGGATGCCACCTGAGGCTTTTCTTGATGGAATTTTCACATCAAAAACCGATGTTTGGTAAGTTTCTAGATGTGGTTTAGCAATGTACCTATATATGATTAATATTTGTAGTCTGAGCATTCTCATATGTAACCCAAACAAGATCAATTAAATATATGGGGGATAGATATTGTATTATAGACTTGGGCTATGGTATGGATCTCTAGTCTACTTTCTCTCTACTCAGTTCTGAAGTGAATTAACCTTCTTAATGTTTACTCGGATGTCAGATGAGCTAACTTGATGGAACAAATACATCATAACCCCACATTCGTTAATATTAAGTTACAAGATTGTACGTAGGTTCGGAGTGGATGTATATATGGTATGACTTTTGATGGATGGTTTCAAATTCTCTCCGCTATGACTTCCTGAGAACCTTTTTAACGAGGAAAAATATGAATTTTATAGTAAATTCAAGAAGACTATTTTATGCGACAATATTTGCTTTAGCTGTAACTGGAGGAATCTCAAGGGAAATTGATTGTGCCCTCATAATTCTCATGTCACGAAATGTATAGAATAATATGGAATAAGAACTAAGAGCACCATCATCATCATCATTTTATAAAACCTTTGATGTCAGCCGCAACCACCCACACTCATCCGATCGCTTGTACACATTTTCCTTAGCATATGGTTTTTTCTCAGACTGCAGAAAAAACTCATTCTTATGGGAATGTTAATATTATTAGGTTGCATGAACTGAGCGTAGGCGGATTAGCAGCATGAAATATAGTACATCACGAGTAAAATGATTGAGTTGCAGGTTAACTTAATAAAACAGTTAGTTGCACACTGATATAATTAGCTTGGCTACATCAGGCCTAACGTAGCTCATTCTTATCAAGTTGCCAATTAACTTTCTGTTTAATATCCACCAAGGAGTAGAAATTGCCTCACATTTGGAAATGGATGCAGGTGATTGAGTTCCATGAATTTATTTCACATAATAAAAAAAGTTTAATAACTAAACGACTTTACTGTTTCGAAACATTTATAATATCATGACGTCAACATTATCAGAAAATAATAATATGGTACATGAAATAGACGTTTGTGATACAACATAACAATGAACATAATACGTAGTCCTGTTGTATGCTTTGCGTAAATAATGAACGTATTCTGCGTATCAGTTTTAATATAATCTTGAGATGAAGTTTTCCAGCTTCCTATTACTGTTTACTGAATCTTCAATCTTCTCTGCTATATAAAATGGAGGCTGCAGAGTAACTATATTTACTAGGTTTTATATAAACTCGTCACGTGTAAACAAGCAAAATATCACATGAGCAGGAAACTCTTCCTCAATCTCAAATTTCAACCCAGTATATTATTTGTGCGAATCCAGAACTGGCAAACTACACCCTTAATAATAAGGGGAACATGTTGTCCGAGAATTAAAAGTGTCTTTGATTAAACGCTGCAGTAGTTTTTAGTTGTTTGCTTTGATTCATTTTCGTTTTATTGCTTTGAAAAGAGCATTAGGAAACCAGGAAAGCAGGAGCAGCACGCCAAGCTTTTTGATGAAAAAAATATTGTTCATTTAGTTTTCGCTTTCCCCATTAAAAGTTTTGCTTTCTCCAAAACTCATTCATTTATTCATAGTTTTCGCACCCAGGAATTGTAAAATCATGGATATATGGTTACATCATCACATCACAATTATTGTACAAGACAACGGCATGTCCTTTTTCTCCTTCTCCCAAAAATGGGATGCAAAGTTACAACAAAGCGAGATGCTCCTTAATGGTTGTTCTGTAGTACACTCATTATCATCAGTACTCCTGGTTTCGTAAACGTGCATCATTTTTAATAATAGCTCTGAAGCGAAAGCTAAAAGGCAGGCATGTAGAAGATTAATGAACGTGAACAGAAGTACAATGAAGACGAGGTAGTTGGAGTGTCATCAAATATGATATTTCTCCTGGAACATGATATATTTTCTGTTATGCAGAGATGAGAGAGCCTGGTTTCGTACCCTACTCAAATTCCAGCGCATAGCTTTCTCCGTTTTTACAACTAAGGAGCGAGAGAGAAATGAGTTGGTTTTGGGAGAAGTAGAATTATGAACATTTTACACTAGTATTATTGTATTATGTTCTGTCTTACGTTCATGTCAGTAGTTAGTGGAGCAGTCGGGTTTATACATATTCAAACAAGTACCTCATGATATGAGGTGCGGAATACAAAAACGAAAACTGAAGCCTCACGAAACTCGAGTGATTAAAGACATGTGATGTGAAGCAGGAGAAAGCGGAAGATGTTGTATGTGAAGACAAGGAGAATGTTTATGATGAGAAGGAAAGTTTTTGTGTCATGTATTGCTGGGCTTCGTTGTTGACTTACGAAGTCCTTCCTTCAAAAGATGCGATGGGTCATAACTTCTGATATGGAAACTATGCAGTCGAAGCTTTGTGCTCAAACATGTTTGAAAACGCAAACTTGTATCTTGTTGAAATATTAATCACTTTATTGGAATTGTTAATGTAGTTCCAAGAGATTCTCCTTTGAAAAGCTTTTACTTTTTGGAAGTGAAAGTGACTAACGACCAACATCTACATAGATCGCTGAAAGTAAAAGTTATTCTATTTATCAAGTCGTCCTATAGGCATTTTCGTCTGTCATCTTATGTTGCTTTCATCAGGCATACGCTGTCAGTTCACATTCATATTCATTTAGATTCTCATGTAAAATTCTGTTGCTGGTGGTGGAAATATGATACTTTACTTTTAGTGGGTTAGATAGCTGGTCTGGTTGGTTGGGTTCTGTAACTGTTTGTTGTTTTGTGGTTCACGGATGGTGGGAGAAAGTAGTGCACATTTTCAATGCAGTTTCAGTTGTCACATAAGGTAATGCGTTTATGTTATGATGCCTCATAACTGGATGAAAAAGTGTAACTAGTAATTAGACACCTGTGGGAATGTATAATTATTTAATCAGTGATATTATATAGTGACATAACAAAGAAGATTTTAATTTAAGTTGTATTATGAGCACATTTCAGTACTTCTTAATCTTGAACGGACTGTTGCCGTGTTGTTTAAAAATGTCACAGGTCATACGGAGTTCTACTATGGGAAATTTTCTCGTTGGGATACATGCCATACCCTGGCCGAGGGAATCAGGATGTAATGCAACTGATAACGAATGGTGGTCGCCTTGAACCTCCATCCAATTGTCCTCCTCCTGTCTATGGGATCATGACCCAATGTTGGCATCCCATACCAGATGAACGACCAAACTTCTCCACTTTATTAGAACGAGTTGGTTACTGCTTACAGGTTAGTTTTTATCTTGATTTATATACTGTTTTAGAAGAGTCACCTTCCCCATCGGCTAGTATTTGAAGTAGTCACATACTTAGGCTCATCGCAAAAACAGACCTGAAACTTTCACATCCCAGACTTAAACCACTCACTCAGGGTTTTCGGAAGCTTACGTTTATACTCTAATCTCAATTCCAATCCAACCTACTATTTGACCAGCTTCAGATGAAACTACTCTTAATTCATACGTAAACAACAATGTCAGCAAGCTACATGATTTTTTAAAGTTTCTCTCGCATTTATAATTTATTTTGTTGCACTCTTAAAATTAAGATATGAATAAGAGTTGTTTGCTAACTCCATTGTCAGCAATCCCCCAACAATGCATCTTTTTTTACGAAACACTGAAAACGAAAACTTTTGTCGACATCGTTAGTCGTTGAGCGTACACTTTTCTCTTTAGGAACTTTATGTGATTCCAGGCTAACGTTTACACACCAAATGTCCAGTCGAAACTATAATACAAATTTGCATGCTTTCAAGGAAATATTTTAAATATTTGTTATACTCATTAGCGTGGGACTCTTATTCGAGTCAAGATTGCATACCATTCCCTTTGTCGTGGGTGTTACAGACATCGTGGGAGTATGTAGAGTGTTTCAAGCGTAATATTTAGGCTGGAAATTTCCACAAAGCTGAATATGCAAAAATCCTGTGAAATAAATCATGGAAAAATACACACATAATATATGTGTAATGTACACTCTGTAGCACAAAATATGAACACGCTTACAAACACGAGTAAATCCCACGCTCACTTATTTTCATATATAGGTAATAATTATTAGATGAGAATGCACCTCTCTCTATTTTTTTGCATAAATGTATGTATAAACGTGTATAGTCAAACTTTCACATTTGTAGCTTCAGTATTTATTTTTACCGAGTTAATCATCAGAAGTAAAACTGCATACATAGATAGGTGAAAACTAAGAATACATACATTTTACGTGGTCTAAGTAATATGGAGAAACTTTCGAGACATAATGATTTCATTTCTTAGAGAACGTTTACGGAGAATCATGATTTTGTTGTTCTTTTCCCATTTGTTTTCTTGTCTAAAAAGCTGAAATCATGGAACGGAGAATTTAATGGAGTTTGTTTTAAAACAAATGTGTTGGAAATGAGAGACTATTGTTATATGGCGGTTATGACCGTATTTAGTTGAAACTGACGTAAGACTTGATTTTAGAAAATATGTAGCAAGCATTTCCCATTATGCAGCTGGATAAAAAGTTTGTCCATTCTGCATTTGGATAGGATTTACACAAAGAGAAAGTTCTGGTTGGGTCGTGATCATAAGCATGCTTTCCCAGCTATGGTGCATGCTTACTCTTTCAGGATTGCACCAGAAAGAGGCAAAAAATCATACGCCAAAATATCCTCTCATCTTCCAGAGATTATCTTTGTAGTCACTCTTTGTACATTTCTTCAGCTGTATTTCTGTAATAGGATTCCGTTGATCTTTGATCTTGAGAAAAATGCTTTTATTTAAACCGGAAGATTAGTTGTGGATCATGTTTCTGTGGAAGCTCTAAGCCAGTTTAGCACGCGTTAGCCCCATAATCATAAAAACCAAGTGGAATGTCGGACGTGGATTTGGGAATTGAATAAAACTGAATTTCATGTGTCCATTTCATAATGCCCTCCTTAAAGTGATAAGTAGAATGTTTACAAGCACCGTGAAACCGAAAGATTACTGTAAATGTTTTCTTTCAGCGTAGAACATACTACAATTAGATTGGTCTAAAAAAGCTTTAATATTCCCATGTATTTGTACAGGATCCTGAGGTTGTGAACGCACCACTTCCAGTATTCCAGCGCCCGCCATCTTCAGAGCGAGATACAACATTGATGAGACCACCAAACCCTGAAAGTGGTACATGTCTCCGCATACAAGCTGCGAATAGATACAGCATTTCAACGTATGTAGCTCAAATATTTCAATTACGTTTGATATGTTTGTAAATGTAGTTTTCCCCTTTCTCCTGCATTCAAGTGAAGTTTTAAAAATGTACCAAACAAGTCATACATTCATGCATGGAATATAAATGTAATGATTCGTATCAAGATTCCAGTATGAAAAGTTATCTGATCATTTGTTTTTATCATGAGTCATGCCATGACGCTTTCTTTCACCACCTTTCACTTTTCTTCCATCTAGCTCGTGCAGCAGAATTCACATCAACTTCCAATGTTTTGTGTTATTTTAGCATTTGAAAAGAACTGAGAGGGAATTTTTTTCAGCTGGTTTTAGACCGGATTTTATCAACATTTTTGTAAAACTTTCACTTTCCCTTATTGAGCAGGAACTCATTCGACTTTTTGTTAGTTTGATGAAGGCTATTGTGATTGTGCTAAATTTTATTAAATCCTTTTATTATTTTCATTTTTCAGAACACCCGACTTGACTTCTCCTAACTCTTCAACTGCTGACTACTTGGTTCCTCTGACTCACTACTCTTTCTCCAACCCAGCGTCTCCTCCCCCAAGACCAGATTCTCAGCCGACATCCCCAACCACGCCACAAATTCCCGAGTCAGAGTCAACTGAAACAATGTTGGATGAAGAGGAGCCAACGGCAGATGGTGGAAAGTCGTCAAATTCCAAAGAAAATACGAAATATGCTGACATCACAGTGAAAACTGGTAGTAGTAATAATATAAATAATAGCAAACCCAATGTTAATGGTATAGACACAGGGGTAACTCTTAGTGCAGCAGGGTTAGAAAAATTAGATAGAGCAACAGGAGCCAAGCGTCCAGCGCAGTACGCAAATGTTGGTGTATCAAAGCCTCGACTGCCCAGTCCAGTTAACTTGACAGTCGGCGGTGGTGCTACTGGAGGAGACCCGTCGGATGAAGAGATTCGGTGTTGAGAAGCTGAAGCAAAAAGCTTTTTTGTCTCTGACCAAGAAACTTATTGTAAATGGATATAATATATATATATATGTTATTTAGTATTTTTTAGAAATAATTAACTGAAACGGAAATGATTTCAAAAGAATCTGGTGACAAAAGAAATGATATTTTGTGACTTTGTATATTAATGTTAATTCTAGTCGCTATATACTAAAGGAATATTTGTGCGAACCGTCATATAACTGCAATGCGTTGTGTAAAAAGTGTAAAAATGAACGTTGTATCGTGTAGCTTAAGTATATGTACAATCCACATATATAATGATTGACTGTATTGTAATATGTATATTTGTGAATGCATTATAAATTTATATAAAACATTGAGATGAAAATATTGCTAAATAAAACGCAGTGATAAACGTATACGGATGGGTTTATTATTATCGTGTAACTTTAAGTCGCATTATAGCATCCATTTACATCAACTTGATTTTAAACGTTGTGAAAGATTCAGAAGTGTCTTACTTTGAAATTTTGCATTTCTGAGCTGAACCTCTGGTGAAAGCTAACTTTTCATTAAGCGTATCGTAATATACGAACTCAATTTTAAAAGTGTTCATGCAAAATGTTAAAAATAATTTCATTTTTTAATATAATTGGGATATAAATAAAATTATTCAAATTACTGACACTTCTGAATCTACGTTGCTTAACGGTACTTAAACGATTTATTATTTGTGTACTGTCCGCTTAAATTAAGTCCGATTGTTAATTGGCATTGCTTTTAAACGCTGTTGAAATTGTGTTTAAAAATATTTCTTACATCATAATGTTTTGTTTTGGATTTATTACTAAATTTGGTAACCAGATTGTCTGTTACTTATTGCAAGCATCGAAGTATCAAAGATATGTAATATTTAAAAACTAATACGTACCAAAATGTTAATTTTTACTAAAAAGCGAAACAACCAGCATAATAAAAAATAACAATTTACAAACATGTCGATTTGAAGAGCGATAGCATTTACACAAAAATGTGAAAATTGGTTACATATTATATACCATATTTACTAATACTGAGACTGAATGTTGATATATTTCCGATATTATATTACTTGATGTAAATTTAAATGTTGCGTTAAGTCTGCATACGTGTTACATTATATATGTACCGTTTTCCATACGGAATCGCTACGTTGATTGAATCATTGATTGAATGATCGTATTAACTACTTATCTTAAGGTTGCATTGTAAATCTAGAATTATTTACGTGACCATAATGTTGTTTCTGTCTTCATGTCGTCCCCACTTCGTGTGACACTCAACGAATCAGGTAGGTGATTGATTCAATATCTCGTTTGTATATGTAACTGCTTTCATCATCTTATAGATTACATTATGCTATTGTGAGGTCAAACCCTTTTTGTTTCCTATGATATAAGATTAAAAAATCATGGGAGCTGGTCTCTCATTCATTACCCATTTATAATAAAAGCGATGTAACTATATATAATATTGTTTCAACCAAGGATATTAAATAGTATGGATACTGCTAGCCCTTATAGAGTCATCTTTTCGGCTGTTACGGATTCGTTCCCGAAA
>JAQGAP010000586.1:0-31208 GCA_034697805.1 Orchesella bifasciata
ACGATGCCTTAACTGCCTTTCTTGTGAAATCCTATCTCTATTCCTTAGTGCTATTTCCTTCTTTCTTTCTCTAGCTTTTCTAAGAATTTCGGAGAGGTCATGCGAAGACGCATCACCTTGCGAACGAAGCCTCATTGCTTTACGCATGATGTTCGTTTAACGAAGAATCCCAGATAACGTGTGTTAATTGGGTAACGCGAAATGTGGTGGAGGACAGATGACAAATGACAATTTGTATGATCTGTATGAATTGTGAATTCCTATGGATGTTAACAAGGAACGATATGCTCTAGTTTGAATTAGTGCATAATTACGAAGAAAGTACATTATCATTCAAGTATGATAACTACTACAATGAGTTACAGGATGGAATTTCATTGTTTGAGAAGCCTTTTTGATACTCAGGTCATATTTGCGAGGACCCGGATTTTACAGAATACTGAAGGACTTTTAGGGAGATTCAAAGTTGTGCTGACAAGTAATATCCCTATTACTACAACTATCTCGACCAGAGTGGATGTTGTTCAAATCGCGACCATTGGACCGGTGCGTGAATGGTTAAATGCCCTACTCCCGCTGTGCAAGAAAATAAATGTTCGCAGACTGTATGTGAATGTACAGGAAGTGCATATTTGTATAGCGCTTATGCACTCTTCCACTCGATAACTTACAACGCCATATAAAATGCTTAACAAACAGTAATCGGGATAAAATTACTTTTGTAGACACACCGAAACAAAATAATGTCAGACGTATGCACAGGATAATCACATGCAAGCTATGTCTTGGTGGGAATGGATAAAGAAAGATATTTCAAGCAAAGATATTTGCGAAATTAATAAGTATGTTACGGAGTACTACTTACGTAACAGGTGAGTTTGTTAACGAAGAAAGACGTAGCGTGGCCAACGCTATGTCTCCCTCCGGATGCCTGAAAAGTGAGGTGCCTGGCTGGAAAAACGCACACAGGTTCGCCCCGAACCGAAAAAAAATCGGAGTTCCCGGTGGGGAATTTTGCACAAATCGCCAATATGTTTTACCACTGTAGTCGGAAGCAGTGAATAATATAACGCACAACAGATACAGCACTTATTGCCAATTCAAGTCCAATGTTTATTCGTCGAGCTCACAATTACAACAGGCATACAATATGAAATGAGAGTAGAGTATTTATATTATTACAGACCAAAGGAGAGGAAAGAGGAAAGTAAAGGGGATTCATATACAATCAATACAGATAGCTAAAATACACAAGTACATAATATAATGCTTTTCAAGTACAGTTACGGTAGTCGAGAATAACACCAACAAAGCATTGGCCAAGATGACAGGATGAATTGCAAGGTGCATGGATGATCGACACTTTCATCTAAATGCTAATGAGTTAGCATTTAGCTGCACTTTGTTGATGACCCAAGATTCGCGAGTAGATCCGTGTAGCTTCAACTTGCTGCTGATGATGATGATTGAAAGCAAGTGCAATGTCCCGTTCAATAATATGAAATATTATGTGAAGGACTATACAGCCATTAGCTTAATTAAATTGTCGCGATTTCTGCAAATACCATTGATATGTTATATTCGTGGTATTACTGTAACTTGTTTCTATAAGCCCTTCAGGCAGTGCAAAGTTTATATACGGGAAACAAATGCAATAATATACTGCAAACTAATACCATTATCAAGTGAAGACACAGCAAAGAAAAATTCTTAAGATTCCGAGGTACCATCTGTTAAAAATGACCAAATGAACGGTTCATATAACTCAACCCTATAATAAATATCAAGTCAAATATCGCAAAAGTCGCATGGCGGGGAAGAAGTTACTTTTGAAGCATCTATAATTTGTTGGCGTTCTGTTTCACCAAAGTCCAGTTTTCTTTTCTTCGTTTGTACTAAAGCAAAAAGAAAATTACTATTATGGCTCAGCGATGATTACCAAAGAATAGGATAAAATCTAATAACCGTTTCTATAGGCGCCAGTTCTTTTCGTGCTGTCTGCCGTATTTCAATTGGGACCTGCGGTGCTACGGCTGTGATCAAAAGTCTTCACAGGGGTCGGCTAACCGACGATTTCGGGAAGAAGATTTGCTGCACTCTTCATTGGAGTGGTCTTGCAGTTCCCATGTGACGCGTTTGTGGCTGTCTGAACGTCAAACGTACCCTTATAATGTACTACTACGTATGGCTTCTACCATGAATTCGGAGGGGCAATTTGACAACCTATTTATAAAAACAAATGCTACCAATTAAAGAACCCAGTTGAAGAAATTATGAAGTAACGAGTATATTATTTACCAACAGGACTGTACTCATGACGGATCAAGTCGACCTTTTTACCATTCACAAGAAGCTGGTGGGAAACACGTTTGCACCATGGATTCGGGTCATCTTTTGGACATTTGTGGGTTCTTAAATTTTCCCAAGCTAGACCATCATACCGCCAGTAACGAAAATTAGTTTCCACCCTCACGCGATACACGTAAACCTGTAAAAAAATTAAAAATACTTATCATTTTACTCATCACTTACATTTTCTTAGCGCCAGTTGACAGTTTATTCACATCAACGTCTTCTCCGAGTTGTCTTCTCCGTTTGTAAATAATTGAAGCCGTTCTGTCTTCTAGCGAAATAATATTGCTAAATAACTTGATGAACAACAAAACTGCAATGTTTGTTAATTGAAAGTTAAACCTCCACCGTTCACTAGTCCTTTAGCAGTTGTTTTGCAAGACGTTTGTGTTGAGCTCAAGCAACGTGAGGTGAACACTAGGAAATACAATATTTGTTTTTGTCGTTCAAAATCCAATCCACTGCCGCTTTCTAGAAATGCCTTCTTGCTTCTCAATGATTTCTTTGTGCCATGTAGTATTACCTTTTGTACTTCAAATGGGCAATTATAATAGTTCCAATGGGTAAGACGAGTAAACGTCCAGTTGTGGTTGTGCTAATTGTGCCCGGCGCTTCAGGATAATCGCGATGATGATGATGACTACGACATGATTGTGACTGGTGACATTGAAATTGGCCCGAAGTTCAAGAGTCAATGTGGATTTGTGTAATGTGTGGGCATTCCAGTCTGACCATGAAAGGTAGGACGAGTAGAAGACAATGTTATATTAACGTGTTTTTAATTTTTTGGCTCAGTGTTACAGCTTAGTGAAAAGCGAAACTGTGATCTCAAGCTTGAAAATGACGCAGGAAAATAGGTAAGGTAAGTCAAAATAATATTTGGAATTTAAGCTGATTTGGAAAAAATTCTTTTCTTTTTTTCCGACGAACCGAGCTCCAAACGTAAATGATCGTGATATTAAGAAATACATACGTATGTATTATGCAAGCAGCTTGAGAAGTTTTGAGGGATGATACAAACATTTCAGTGCCCGTCTGTGTGCAGTAGTACTAATTTGTGGCTATTGGAAAAGCTAAAGAACCACTGATCACTCAACAAATAAAATATAGTGTAAATCTGTTAATTGTAATGATTTGATCTGCTAAATATTAATTTAAGAATATCACTATTTTCCGTATCGCTGCCTTAGAATCAGAATGCCTTAACTTGCGGATCAGAATCGTGGGAATTGCAGACTCCGCTTACTAGTAGTATACGTCCGGGTAAGTAAACGGAGTCTGCAATTCCCACGATTTTAAGTTGTGACGTGTCTGTTCCTATCGTTATGGAAAATCCCTGTCTGCCCTAGTTCGTGATTAAAGTAAATGCAGGATCAAAGACTATTATTTTGACTAATGAAACTACAAGTAACTTTATTTATTTCAAGAAAACATTCAATAAGAAATAATAACGAATATATATTTCCTTGAGCTACACTACCAGGAAGACTGAAAAAGCCTGGAAGGAAATTGTAGCACTGAATGTATGTGAGAATTGTCAGAGAGCGTGTGCTAGCAGCTCTGTGCCTTGAAACCAACTCTGCCGGTATCCTCCTACTCAGCTTCATGTATACCCATCCTTCAATGTGCATGTGCATTTACATGAGGGGCTACAAAGTTAAGGCATTCTGATTCTAAGGCAGCGATATGAAATTATGAAAAACCAAGATGGTATGAAAAGTTGAATAAAAAGCAAGCTTGAGAAAATATAATTCACGTAAACGCAGCCTAATATTTGTAAACACAATATTCGGCAAAGCGTATTAAAGTTGTGAATATATATGTAATTTAGTTGACTCATGATCATTTATCGATCATTTTTGCATTTGCATTTTCTAGGTTCAAAGTAAACCAAAAAGTCAAATTCATTTGGTAGTATTATTCTACTATTGAGATCTGAATCTGGGATTTAATCTGTCGAGTTTTAAATTCTCGTTATTTGAGTTAACAATTCTGCTATTCAGTTGTGCCTTTGTTAGCGTCCCTTAAATTCATGCCAAATATTAAAATTCGAATAATTTATATTTATAATAATATATTGAGAAGATAAAAACATGAATCTGCGGTGAACGCAACAACGTCATTGGATACATAACATTGCATGGTGTCCTTCACCAAGCTTTTATTATTACCTCAACATTAGCGAACATTCACTTGCGTTAAATCTACTAACTCATGGCCAGGATCCTTATCTCCCACTTAACATTACGTTTGATATGAACCGTTTAATATTAGAGCATCTAATTTTTTTGCATTCTTAGCACTATAAGTTTTGGGCAGACAATATTAAGGATTAAAGTAGTGTACATAAAACGCTACATAAATGAGCAGATTTTCACACTGCAAGTCTAAGTAAAACGCTGAATCAATCATCAATAAGGTTGTTGCCATTGACAAATTTGCGAAAGTTGTAAGTTGATGCATTCGTGAATAATGGTGTCGGGCATGCTAGCAATTTTTAAACGCTCGTGTGTTGACTTTAGATCAAGTATGGCAGCTAGTGACTCCTTTGACCATTTCCAAAACGGTGTATTTACGCCACAAACCATAACAGTTACGGACATGTCATGCAGCTTCTTAATCATGGTACGAGCGTCATTCAGTTGGGGCTGAACAAGTGGGCAGGTAAGTATCAATAAAAAGGCAACAGTATTTTTTTTAATAGCATACACCCCTGTCTCAAGTGCTTCCCGAAGGTTCATTTTTTCGATGGTTCGGGATGGTTTTTCAGCAAAAAACCTAAATTCTATTCCATCGGCCCACCCCCACTGACTTGCACAAAATTCCAATTTCAACATATTTGAATATAACACTTGTTTTTCATGGCCTCCTCCCCAGTTTTTCAAATCCGGATGGGCGGTTCGGCATCCTCTATCAACAAAAACTTTGACATCCACGTCACTGCAATTCCATTGTGATACTGAAATATAAAGTTTAACGGTTGCCGTCAATTATGTGCCACACGAATTAAACTGTCACCTAAAAACCAGTTTTCAAATAAATGTAATAGTTTTTTTTATATAAGTTTTACACTTACACAACCAGTCATCATATCGAGGGTGAAAGTGAGTTCGTGGAAACAGATGATTTTGCCATCTTTCATCTATGAATGGCTGTGCACATCCTAAATTTAAAAAAAAAAAGGCCAGTTTAGGGGATTAGAAGCACAAAGTATACAATCAAATTAAGCGTGCCTTAGGCACACTAATCACGCATTAGGAGGACAAGAGTGGAGTGATTTGTGTGCTTACTCGTCTCCAATTTTTCGTTTATTTTTAATTGAGAGAGAATTTGGTAGGATAGGGCAAAACGGTACAGTTTGAAACAGAAGTTTGCATGATAGAAAATATTTATAATTGGTCGATTGTAAATAGTCTCAAGCAGTTATTACTATTTAAAGCCAGGGATCTTCACTATTTCTCAAGTCAGTTTCTCCAGAAATATACATTGTACACCAGAAAGGAGAGGAACTTCATACAAAAAAAGCTATAATACTTAAGTTTATGTATCGCTAAGTTGTACACCAGGGTCCGCAGCGGTTTGGTTCGACAGGGCCAGAGGTAGTGGAAAAACCGTTGAGGCGAATATCCCCAACCATAGAGCGCCCATATACAGTATATTACGCCACCTGTTTTGCTCTATGGTTGGGGATATTCGCCTCAACGGCTTTCCAACTACGTCTGGCCCAGTCGCACCAGTCTGGGCGCAGTCATAAAAGTAAAAGATACTGGCTCACTCTCTATATTGTCTGCAAAAAGGATAGGAGGACAACCAGGAGCCAAAAACACATAACATCTGGACCTGTTACACTGAAAGATATTTACTCACTGGTACAGGCTGCTAGAAACGGCTTGAAAAAAAATTAAAGACGGGCTGCGGGCAGAGATGAGAGAAGAAAAACAGTGGATTTTGCGCAAAACAAATCGCAGTTTTGGCATACGGGACCCCGAGGAGGGTACCGTGGTTTTTGGAAGGAAACTGATACTGTCATATCAACGATGCGTCAGCATCGTTGATTCAGTTTGGAAACCGTTGGTTCCAAATGGACAGTCAGTCTATGACTGATACTGGAATCACGCTGTAGTTATAAAGCTTCAAAATGTAAGAACGCAAACGATAGCAGATAGCGACTTCGGGTAAAGGCGATTACATGTGTTTTGAAGCGTTCTACCACATCCAGTATCAAGTCCAATGGTATTTTCATGAGATTTTCATTTGTTTGCGAATGTACAGACAAAATATGGTTTCCAAGCTGAACCAATCGGGTTTGAGGCGCCGTAGAACGACACTGGGAAAAAATTTCGCTTAACCAGAGAGCGTTTCAAATACTAAGGTGCAATAGAAAGGATATCAATGCTTTACTTTTCATCTACCTCCAGCTCACTCGGAAACTATTTGTCACAAACATTAGCAATACCCCATGTAATGTATATGCTGTCTAACAAAGTGCGTATAACAGATGTAAGGAGGTACAAATGCAACACTTTTGCATATAAAGTTCTCGTAGATGCGACTTGCATGTAATGGCTATACAATATATAGTCTATTATGAAATAATCAAGCGTAGAGGAGACAAAACAGAAATTATGAAGCTGTTCTATTCAGTAACTTATTAGACGCTCATAATTGCTGTATTTATAGTAAACGACAATGCTGAGGAAAAATATAAAATAAAAGACAAATTAAAAACATGTAATGGAAGGAAAAGAACTAAAATAAATTTGTGTCAGTTTCGTCGGACGCAGGAAAAGTGGAAAAGTCCTAGGATATTTGGAGTGTATGGATAGATTTAAACTGAGAACAGGATATAATGACTACTAAAATTGAAAATTCCATTTAACCCCAAATTATATCTAATTAGCTGACTCCAATGAAACAATTTAATGAATATAATCGAGAAATGCCTTAGCTTGAGACCGTAGTCTCTCTTGCAAAAACATGTACACCGCTGCGGTCGACGAAACTGACACAAATTTATTATAGTTCTTTTCCTTCCATTACATGTTTTTAACCTGTGTTTTATTAACTAAGAAATTAGAATTCCTGTTCCTCTAAGAATTTACTTCGATTGTTGGACTAGCAGAAAGAGCAGGAAACTGTCCGATTAGGCTGTTTTATATGAACCCAGTTATCATGCGTTAAACAAAGAGGAACTGTTATAAGTTAAAAGTTAAAAAAAATTCAAAAAATTGTATGTCTAAAATGATCTGACAAGATCTGACAAGACAAACAATGGATTTAGTATGTAATTAGTTCAAACAACTGAACAATTCGTAAAATATAACTTATAGTTTTCCTTTATCAGTGGTAAAGAATGCTTTATTGATTTCGTAACACTTATCGTATGTCTATCAACTGTTAGATAGAAGATTTTAACGTTAGGGGGCCTATTATATGTAAAACGGTATGGAAAATAGTTTTTTCATATATCCCAGAATATCCATGTATTTAATAATTTTTCCATGTAAAAATGGAGCAAATATTTTCTCCATCATTTTTGCCTACCCTGCTCATTACCATATTGCTTTTCGCCGTATTTTTTGTACTCTATATGTACCATTAACGTTTATCAACAAAGGAACATTTTTGGTACACGTAAATGTAAAGTCGGTTAAGTGACCGCAGTTGAAATCGTCAATTGAAAAGTTAGAACCATGGGTTGGCAAATTTTTCGAAATTGATATTGATTAATATGTAGGTGGGAACAGAAACAGAGTCTATAAAATTACGTTGAATCATTGTAGAAGTTTTAAAAGAAAGATTACAACCGGAAGAAGCACCATGTACATGCCTTTGTTAAAAAAAGTGATTATTAGTAAGCAGATACTTGGCATTGCCTTAAAAGTTTTTAAAAAAACGTTCGATCAGATGCGTAAAAAGTGCCTATTAGATAAAGTGGAAAGCGTGACACCCAAAAAAGCAAACGGAACTCTGTTTGTTCAATGATAGTATCAAACTATTTTATATTAATGGTATTTAGTTAAGTCCAAAATAATGGTAAGAATTTTATTTTTCAAACTGATGTAACTAATGAATGGAAATTGGATAATACAGATCAACAACTTAAAAACCTTTTATAACTGGAAAAAATTTAATTGTGACAAATTCCAATAAATATTGTCGGAAACCATATAAATTTGTGTATCCAAATATCGCAGATTTCTGTTGCTACATTTTCGGTCGTTTTTTCCATTTATTATGCTGCCTGTTTTTAAAATTTAATATATTTTTAACTCCAGCAAGTGAAATGTATTCTTAAAAAACTGGTTTCATTTTTGAATATACGATTAAAAAAGTCGCGCCACATTCAACAGAGTTAACTTATAACCTGACTACATAGGATATTTTATGTGACTGTCATGACAGATTTTCCGGAGCAATATTATATCAAAATGTCGGTATTGGTCCAAAGTTTACGAAAATATCTTTATTTTATGAAAATTCTTACCGGCTGACCGTTAGATTTAATATACCTGTAAAAATTGACTATTTCTAGCAAAACCCTTCTAATGCAATGTAAAATGTACTCCAGCTATGAGCTTACTTGCTTGAATGTGCGTGCACGCAATGTAAACCAAACAGGGAGCAAAAAAGGTTTAGGTTACCTCGGCGGCAGGATAGTTGGTCGTCCGAGTACTCCCCTGGTAGATAAAAATTGGACCTCGCCTTGTTGATGCAAAAGTTTCCATGGTCTTTTTGAATAAAACGACATCCGACTCGAGTGCAAAGGTCACATTTTTGTAATACATCTTTTCCCGCATTTTGAGCATTCTGTGTCAAACAATCTGTTGGCAAGAAATCCGCCTCTATTAAATAATTGCTTTCAACGGCGTTAATTAACAATAGTAATGAAAGGAAGGGTTTTTGACGTAATATTTGCCGCCCACAGTAGAAGTGCGCGTGGCAATTAATTTAATCCGGTACAATATGACTTGGTAAGTGACAGTTATTTACTCTAGCTCAAAAAGGCATTATTAGTGATGTCCGAGGAATTTGAAATGATTCTTCTTCTACCGATGTTTTGGCATGTTCCACTATTAGTTTCAATGGTGCTTTAGCTACAATGCAACGTCTATTTTAACGGTGGAAGGCTAAGTAAACAACTTGTTGAGACCAGTAACGTAGCTAGACATGGGGAGGCCTATGGCAGTGACAAAACATGACCTGGGGAGGCCTATATCGATAAGGAAGGAACGGTCCTTAAAAATATTTAACGTTTTCAATATAAACTAAAATTGGCGTAAATTATAACTTTTAGTTAATGCAAAGCAATTTAGCCCAGTTTAGTGGCAGATTCGACTCAATTTTACTCTTTTTTGTTCACTTTTTGTAACAATTATTGCAATTTTGTTTTACAAACAAGGAAAGGGGGAGGCTTTTTGGTCTTCCAGAAAGGGGAGGCCTATGGCGGTCGCCTGACCTCGCCATACCCTTGCTACGGCACTGGTTGAGACGCCCTTAGTGAAAGATTTGTACTTTTTTGATTACGATTGGCGGATTTGGTCCAAGGCTACTAGCGAATGTATATCCAGGTAATTATCTACGACTCTACCTTGAGAGGCAACTGTTACTGGGATGATGAAATCTGTAAGTGATGCCTGCTTTATCTTTGACAAATGAAACAACTGAATTGCATTTTTTGTTAAAACAGCAGAGGGTATACAGGTCTTAAAACTGGTTAAACATTACTAAAACTTTCCAAATATACAATATAAATTGGAATCGGTCGGTATTTTCAAACTTTAAAATTCCTACAATCATCTATTTGAAAATTCTGTTTTATTAATTAGAATTTAAAAACAGTAGAACAATAATCGACATTCGACACCTTTATAATGATGCGGATTAACGACCATCTTCTTAATCTTACAATGATATTGGCAGCCGAGTTTGAAAAGCAAGTGGGAAAAACTGTTTATTATATCGACAAAGATAAGCTAGCAAATTTGACTAAAAATGTGAGCTCTCCTGAGTTAAGTATGTACCTGAAATAATGACGCTATTTTATAGTACGAGTTAACAAATCGTTTTGGAAAAGATTTCCATCACAGAAATAAACTTTTTAAAAAATGTTTAATTTGAAAGTATTGATTATTTCCTTTGTACTTACTTGAACAAAATTATTTTAAATAAAGATTTTTGTAATATTGTACCGCAAGATTCAGCACTCGCTGCATATTCCCATGGGCTAAGGTTTCCTTTGCCATTTTGATTTCTGCATACATTCAATCCATCTTTTCGAATAAATATGCATCCATTGGCAACGCATCGTTCACAACTGGTGTAATTTACTGCGCAATCTGTATAGTTGTGTAATAAACATTTTTGGTTTGGAATAGCTCTTCAAATGACCATAATGCAGTTTCCATAACTCTTCATTTGAAATTTAAATTTTAAAGCGTATAATTGGGGTAAACTTAGTCGTATGTGCTGCAACGACGTCATATTGTGACACAACCAGTTACAACTTGAATGAAGGTACGGCGGAAATTGATAGCAATGAATACTACCCGGTGTTATTTCAAACATTAATTGTATTACTTGTTAAGAAAAATAAAACAAAAAGGTTCTATGTCTATAATCCATGTATGCAACGTGATAACAAATATAAACCCTGAAATGCAGCTTGAAATTTCAAATTTACGAGTGCTACGCTAGTTACCTGTATTTTTACTAGGTTGTAATTCCGCGACGATACAAGTTTAACTCATAATACATACACGACCGTAGGGTTACACTTAACAAGTGTCTTTCTTGCAGGATATTACACCACCGGTGTTCTCCATTAAGCAGAGTTGTTAAAATTACATTTTTTGGGGTTAAAATTACAAATAACAAAATTATTTTTCCAAAATCCTTGCTGAATTACAAAATTACAAATTACATTTGAAGAATTTCAGCTTCCAAAATTACAATTACAAATTACATGTAAAAATTATAATTCAAAATTACTAATTACATGTAAAAATTATAATTCAAAATTACAAATTACATGTAAAAATTTTAATTCAAAATTACAAATTACATTCCTTGTAATTTGTAATTTGAATATGTAATATATGCTTCTAGTTGTGAATAAACGTATAAAATAGGTAAGTTGTTTCATAAACCGTTTCGGGAAACGAATTTTACTGGGTCAAATACTTTTAAACTGTTTTTGGAAGTTTTGTGGCTTGTTTTTGCTAGTTTTTATCAATTATAATGAAGTGTGTTGAAAATGTAATTTTATTACAAATTACAATTCTAAAAGCGACTTCCAAAATTACAATTACAAATTACATTTGAAAAGCAAAGCGGCTGAAATTACGAATTACAAATTATGTAATTTGTAATTTTATTACAAATTATATTACTGTAATTCGAATTACTAACATCTCTGCCATTAAGACATATTGATTCTTTCGCATGGACAGGATAGGAATGTTTGAAGTGTCCATACGACACAAAACAAAAGTTCGACGGTCCAATAACGTACGTAGGTACTATCAAAACACTCGGCGAAGTGCTTAATTAATTGGGATTCTCATATAGGATTAGCTAAACACACACAGCAGTAAATTTACATTTTTACTGCAAGCCAATTGTCGCATAATTGGACTACTATTTCCCCTTTTGGTAGAACAAAGAATTTATGTTTGAATCTAGAATGAAGGAGGAGTTACGCTCCACGCTTCTGATCATGTGAAATAGAGAAAAAGGTCTGAACTAGTCGTTTGGGGCCTGTTATTGCAAGCACGACTCTTTACTTCCCTGACGCTCACGCCAGAGGCATTCCTATCACGGCGAGGAGCAGCGCTTGGGAACCCCACTCGGCATTTGGACAGGAAAGTGTGTGCAGCTCATAATTTTTGGGTGTATATATTTTCTGAGAATTGAATCTTTTTTGTAATAAAATATTATAGAAAATCGAAACCTGCCAGTCCGCTTATCAGCGTTACAGAGACTTGAATTTATGTATTCATTATGGAAACTGCCATTCACCGAATTGTAACTGACCTTATCCAAGCGATACGGTACTTAGGCCTTGTGGTGCAGAAATCCGATACAGTGACAAGAAATTGGTTATTTACAGCTTGTTCTTCCAGTGATCGTTGGAAGTGGCATCCCGAACCGGACTTAGGTTTTCACCCTTTGAAAGCGTGTTACGTAACACTAATAACACGTACCGTTGGATGCAAACTTTTAATGCCAGACTTCTTTTCTGGCATTAAATTACAACCATCCGTTCCCAACTCATTCCTCATGAGAGATTTTTCTCAATGTCTCATTTCTTTGTCACCAATAATAGGCCTACTCTTATCTAGTTTTGTAGTAAAAAGAGTTTATACTTTAACCTGGAAGAAGGAGGAGTTGGGATCCGCATTTGTGATCATGTGAAACTGTGAAAATAAGATCGAGGGTATGTTGAGCACGATATTGCAATCAATGCACACTACTTTACCAAGCGTCTCACCAGGAGCGTTTCCGTCAGGACATGGTGATACGTGCAGGGAATCGGTCGGTATTGGGACAACAAAGTTTGAACGTGACATAAATTTTGTGTGTACATACTTTTCTGACTACTTGAACTTTTTAAAACAAAGCAATTGAAAAAAATCGTACCCTGTCAGTCCATCTATCAGCGAAACAGTGAAGCCAGTTCTATTACTCATCATGGAAATTCACTGATTTGTAACTGATCTTATTCAGCGGTACGATGCTTGGGGCATTTGGAGCAGAAATCCTTTAAAGGACACGAAATATTGTGAGATGAATGTTCCGTCGCATATGCAGTGTAGCATCAAATCTGTGATGCCCTATTCTTGTTCTCCCCTTATCATCATCTCCACTTCCTCCCCAATTTTCTGCTGTTTTGGCTCTGACCAATCACAGGCCGTCTTCTCCAAAAGCTGTGTAGCTGAAGCTGTGGATCACCATCGTCGCTGAGTAAACGACTTATCCAGCTTGTCCTTGAGCTAGTCGAAGTTTATCTTTCAAGACTAGTAGTCGATTCAGAGCTCAGCTCAACTTCTGTATTTACCTTTCTTTTCTGGCTGTAGCCATTTTGTATAAATATATTTTTGAGTAGAAATCTGTCTCTCATGAAGTTTCCGTTTCATTTAATATTCTGGTCAATATTCTTGCGGAGTATAAATAAATGGGAGTGCTTCTTTCTAAATTATAATATATATTTTCTTGGGAGTTTGGAATATCAGTTAATTGAATAGGTAGCGATTTGTACTTAACTACGTTAGGTCATTTGTCATACGTCATCAAGATCGATAGTGCATTTCATCTTACCAAACCACCACTCCGTTTCTACAACCCGTGGATTAAGCTCAACTCATCCCAGCATTAATACCACAATATGTTTATATAGCTCGTTCTTTCATTTTCGATGGAAGATGCATACCTTATCTGATGTTGGGGTTTTATCCTATTTGAACGCATTAACCCTTAGGGTACCAACGTATGTGACAATTGTCACACCAAATCAGTTTTAGATAGGAAAACTTTTTATTTTTTGCAATATTAACTTGAAATTTTATGTATCCTTATATAATTAAGTTCTGCGTCCGATGAGCTAATAATAATTTTTGAATTTTTTCTGAAAACAACGTTCACAACAACGGCTCACATACTACTAACCTAACAAATTTTGAGCTTCATTGCTTCAGTTACCACTGGTTTTGTGTAAAACTGGTCTGAAATAAAAATTGATGATTTAAATTCAACATTTAAAATTAAATGTGTAGTTATGAACATCGTTAGGAATCTCAGTCAAATGACATGCTTTTCTAAAGCTCATAGAAATTGATGCTGGCAATTTTCCCATCGTTCGGGACATTAAAAATGTACTGTGACAACTATACCAACCTATTGCTTGGTATACTAAAGGTGTAATGTGACATTTGAAAAGCAAAAATTATTGAACATTTTTTTTTAGGAAATCCTAAAGAATTCGAAAATATTAAATTACATATTTGGAATTTTCAATAGATGAATCTTCAGATAACCCAGCGACCACATATTATACCTACCGATGCTCTAAGATGCTTTTGGATGCTTTCTGGTCGCCTTAATGATGATTGATGAGTATTTCTGTAAAATTTAACGAGTTGTAAATTAAACAAAATAGTTAAAATTTAAATCTATTTTAAATCCATAATTCTATTACTGGGTAAAAATTCTCGAGTTACAAATTCTAGCTATTTGATGTAAAAATGATATTATTTAGTTGTACCCAATGATGTAAAAAATCCATGATAATGAAATATTAGCCATGGATAATGAAACAAAATGGAGAAATAGCTAACAATGGCTAAATTGGATAATATAAATAATATACCTTACTAGCAGAGCCAGGATTGGGCCTTGCCCCGAAATATCACGCTATGGAAAGTTAAAATTTTATATAAACCATTTGATAAGCTACCTCTAGGTAGGAATTGCAATTTCCATTTAAACTATCAGAGACCATACGTACTAAGTCTTACCCAGTAAAAGTCATACATAATTAAAAAGTAAAGTAGTAGAAGCAGTGATTGTAAACATCAATATGCTAAAGATTTCATGTTTCTCAACGAATGTGTGTTTCATTGAAATAGCTGAGTTCCGTTCAAATATGACAAACTCCATTGTCAATTGTCGGAAAATTATTTAAGAAGTGATCAACTCCAATTTTTACAGTCGGGGAATTCTTTTGGTTTATGGACCTTTAAATGCATGCCCCGAAATATACGGATTACTCTACATATGCGTTGCACTTTATTTAATGCACTCTATTTAAACGAATGGAGAATCCGCTTGAGTCCATATTCCACTGAATGAAGGGACAATTAAAAAAAAAATGCACCTATATCTAAAACAAAGTGTCATTTTTTAATTAAATTTACTACTTAACATGTAATATTTCCATATAGCAAGTAACTTAACGACGTTTAATATTATCATACAACAAAGCTACAATGTCAATTTTCAAAGGCTCCTTCAACCCCCACTTGAAGTTTTGTTTGCAAATATAACTAAAACTGACTATCCTTTGAGATGTCTACACCTTTTGCAGATTCCATAAATACATTTTTGTACCTTCTGTCCTCAAATAGTTTTCGCAAGGAGGAACAAATAGAAATGAATATTTAAGGAAAATCCCCCAAAAATGGTCATGTTCACTTGAAAATATTAGATTTGATGATTGAACCACTGAATACGAAAACAAACATTATGCTAGTCATGACTTTCTGCGTTAACAAATAGACTTTCCAGGGCCAATAAAAGGAGGTGCATTTTTAAATTAAGTGTGGATATATATATATGATACGTAATATATACACATGCTAACATGGATAATAAGGGTAGTATACATAACTTTATGATAATGACTTCTGCATAATAACATGCGATACGGATATCCTTATCCAATATCCATAAGCATACATATTTGAGATATTTTGCGTTGCTTTTCGGGTAACTGTGGACAGAGCAGCAAGTTTCGCACAATTACTTTGTCTTAAATGAGTAGAGATATCGTAACTTCATTTCATTAAACTTTTTTTTGACAAAACAACAATTAGAATTGTCATTTTAAAGAAGTTTTTTAACCGAAGCTGACTTAAAAAGTCAATTAGTTTCAAAATCTCCAGTTTTACAAGCCCCAACAATCACAGTTAAACTGTTCGATACTGAAGAAAGTTAATCAGTTAATGATATCTGTAGAGAAGTCGCTGGCAGAGTGTATAGAGTATTAAGTTTATGCATAATATGAATTATTACCACTTTGTTTCTTTCTCTTATATAGATGATTTAGTCACATTTTTAGTATGTTTTGAAACTGTCGTATTTAGCTTAAAGTTAGTTGATCCGACCTGTAATGTTTATGGGAGTTAATAGTGGAACCTGTAGTTATTAGAGAATGTGCTTCATAATTTTGCCACGTGTAGAACTATTAATTTTATACCTTTGTAAACCTATGTAATTAAGTGAATATGCGGGATACGCTAACTCCTATGTATTTTTTATGTACTGTCATCCAAGTGAATTCTTGTATATCTATCTATAGCGATTGAGTAAGCCATAGAATGTAGTATTGACTGCCACTAAATTTAAACGTGAAGCAGATCTTTCCAGACCGATTCAGATGGGGAGCTGCAACGCGGATCATCATCACTTGCGCTAGAACCTCTTTGGTGAGCAGTCGAGGACAATCAGGATCTCCTCAAGTATACTCTGCGGGGTGGGGTTATTCCTTTGATTGTTGATTTATTGTATTATTTAATTGAACTTTACCAATTCACTGATGTTTGTTGGAATATATTTAACTGTAGTATAATTAGTAATTCCATTTGTTGGTGTTAATTGTTGATTTCGCATGTTTCGAAGGATCGATAAAAGCATCTTAATCTGTAAGCAGTTTGGAGCATCATTAGAGGAAGTTGAAGTTATTATTCTACAGTACGAACTAAATAGGGCAACTAGCGTTCCAGATCTTAGCCAGATAATCCTATTCGAGAAGTCCCTATAGGAGATTTAAGTATAGGCTGTTTGTTCGTAGTTAGGCACATCACCGAGTGCTACTTTCTTCACCGCTTTATTTCTCCACTCCGTTTCAATATCAGCACTGATATCATCTCAGCACGACCGTATTCTTAATTCACTTTCAACTAGAAGACGCGTACGAGTATTAATTAACAAGAAATAAGGGATCTACTCTACAATTAACAAATGAATCACAAAAGACAGCACCATTTATTGCTCACACATACAATCCAATAACTGATAACAGCTGCATTGGATATTGGATCTGTATAGTGCAGTGCGTATTGCATTTAACTGTATTATGTATGTTTTTATGTATTTAACCATTAAAAGCCACTTTCGTTATTATCCAAATATCCATCAAAAGCTACCAAAACTAGGGAGGATTTGACACGTTAAAATCCGGATAATAAAGGATCCAATTCGTATCCATTAATATCCCCTTACCATGCCTGGTCGTACCTTTATTATTGTCCCTAATAAAAACAGCCATTAAGTCTAAACAGTTGTACAAGTCATTACTAGCTTTGTTTTAAAGCTTCGTTAATCCTCACAATATTTAGACCAAAAGGAGTTAATTACATATAAGGCACGAGTGTGGTACGGTATCAAATGGAATGCATACTGAATTACAAAGATTTTCTAACATATCACAGGTTAGGTTAGGAAATTTTAGAACTAGTGTGTATTTTTTTTAAAATTCGGGTTCACTGGCATACGGCGACTCTTACACGGTAGGTTAGTCTGGGCACAGCAAGTATCGCATTCCAGAAGCAAATTAAGGTTTACTGCAAACGATGCAATTAAACATAAAGATAACATACCGGTCTTGCAAGACGCTTTTTCGTTTACGAACTCCCACGGCATATAATTTGATAACGTGTTTCTACTGCGACAAATTAACTCATTGTGTCCGGTGATAAAGCTGCATCCTATTGAGGTGCACCGAAGGCAGTGATGAAGTGGGGAGAGCAAAGCACTATGGTAGTATTGTGCCAAGGTACAATCTGTTAAATCAGGTAAGTAATGGTTAACTTTGTTGTTGTGCTAAATTTATGTGTGGTTAGTTTTTTGTAACACGCAATTCTTAATTTCGTACGATAAGTTAACAGGGCCGCATTATTGCCTTTAAAAACTATTTTGCATGTTCAGACCGTTTTTTTATTTATTCATTTAACATTTATATTACACCTGTTTTTATCAATTCTGACTAATATCTACTTTTCCATTTATTTTTTTGCCAAAAGTTATCACCATTCAACAGATTTCTTACGATAACCGAGAAGAAAATGCAGTTTAGTACAGAATCCATTAATTTACAGAACAAGAATTAAATTGTATTGTTCAAAAATTGACAATATCGTCAATATAGATCTTAGGTTTTGTTTCATTTCAATCTAGGAGGCAAGATTTAAAGTATATTGTAGGTAATCGCTAGAAATTAAATGTGTGTTACATCTCTCTTTGTTTTTATACGACTAGATTTTCATCGACTTCTGTTTTCAAATGAGGATCAGTAAAAGCTGTTGGCAACTTGGTACGGGAGACTGCTCATCTCATAAAGGCTTAATTTAAAGCTATGAAAGCCGTATGTTTAGTAAGGATTTTGTCTATTAACTCGTCTAACCGTGATAAGAAGCTATGCATCAGTGTTCAACACTAAATTACAGTTTAGATAGCGCCGTTGATACAATTAGCAACTTAATACATGGAAAACTTATAAAGTGCTTTGTTTTAATTTGTTTGACTAAGAACACGGAGAATACTGTCGCATAATAGGGCTACTCTTTGCCCTTTTTGTGGAACAAAAGATTTATGTTTTGAACCTAGTAGAAGGAGGGGCTATGTTCTGCACTTCTGATCATGTGAAAATGAGAAAATAAGATCCGAATGTGAGCGTGTAGAACATGATGTTGCAGGTACGGCAAAAAATAATTTATTTTAAATAAATCTTAAAATACAAAATTCTCTGAATAGAAAACTCAATTTCACGTTCCTGAATAGATTGTATTTCAAATGTCGATGTTTTCACTTATAATGAGAATCATTTTGAAGCTTTTATAACTATAAAATGCGATTCTGTTTCAAAATGAGATTTGAATAGGATGCTTCAAAAACCAGACCATGTACAACAACCAAGGGTGGGCAAAACAAAAGTATTTAAAATATTTATTTAAATACATTTTTATTTTGACAGGTTGAGTTTATTTAAATAAATATTTCTTTGCAGCATCACCGCTAATTTGTGTTTAAAATAACAAATACAAGTTTTCAGAAAAATGCTTTGTTATGTATTTCATTCAGTGATGTTTGCAACTTTTTTAAGGAAGTTACATACATTTAAATGAATTTTCAAGCATAACGTATCAATTATCAATATAATATCATATCAAAAAATGTAGAACAGCAGCACTAATACCGATGTATCAAAATTCCGTTTTGTTACTGTAAATTGAAGAATCCTATTCATACCCCATTTTGAAGCAGAATCGTATTTGTGATGAAATGATTCTGCTTTTAAAAGTTAAAAATCGACATTTTAAATACAATCTATACAGGAACGTTAAATTGAATTATCTTAGTATTCTTAGAGTATTTTCTAAAGTATTATTTTAAAATTTATTTAAAATAAGGAATTTTATTTCTTATTTTGAGGCGTCTCCAGAAAAAGTGTTTAGAATGAATATTTATTTTGGAGAATTTAGGGTATTTTGTATTTTTATTTTGTATTTGGAATAGACTTATTTTGCCCATCTCAGAAACCAACATCAGTTATACCAACGTAACAAAACGGAGTTATTTTACGTTGGCATAACTGTTGTTGTTGTTGTACATTTTTGACATGATAGTATAATGATAATTGATACTTTATGCCAGGAAATTCTTTTTAATGTATGTAAATTCCTTATAAAAGTAGCAAACGTCGCCGAAAAAATTATATAACTAAGCATTTTTCTGAAAAATTGTATTTGTTTTATTAAATACAAATAGCGGTGGTGCGGCAAATAAATATTTAGTTTAAATAAAGTCAATCTGCCAAAATAAAAACGACAAATAAAAAGTATTCTAAATAAGTGTTTTATACAAAATCATTTAAAATACTTTTATTTTGCCCACCCTTGGCTTTAAGTCTGGTGACATCTCTTGCGAATTACTCTCAAGAGAGGCCTACAGATAGCAAAGTGTGCGCAGTACATAAATTTGTGTATACTTGAGAATTTAACTTCTTGTAAAAAACTATTTGAAAAACCGAACCCTGCCAGTCCGATTATCAGCGTTACAGAGAAAATGAAATTAATTGTTCATTAGAAAATTTCATTTGCTTATTTGTTCAACTGATCTTATCCAGCCGTGCGAATTCTGGCCATTCGGAGTGCAAATCCGATACAGGACACGGAAGAGGCTGGTAAGGAACTTGTCTTTTATGATACCCAAACCTTTTATAGAATTCTAACAAGAGAATATAGTGCATGGGTCCTAAACCTTGCTCGTTTTCTCCTGACACATTGAGATTTTCAAAATGTTCTCTACAACTATAACTTCTCTTTGAGTATCAAAGGTAGTCCACACTTATTGCTGACGTAAAGTTCAAAATTCCAGACTTTAGAACTGTTATACCTAGGTATTCTGTTTATCAGACGCTCACGTTGCAACATAGTTCAAGATTCAATCAGCATAACTTTTGAAGAGCGTAAGAAGGTTTTATTTATAACAGCATTAAAAAGCATTGATTTTTTTAAAAATTGGGAGGTAAACTAAATTCGGGAAGAAATTTGTGGTTTTGAATTCCCCCATTTTCACAATCTTTCATTTCTGTTCGAATTAGCTAAACCTGAAAACGTATATGAGCCGCATTTCTGTAATTATTCACAATACATTAAGTTTTACAAACATGAAATTTATGACTCGCTTTTTACCTTACAGAATATATAGTCGTACCATTTTACAGCAACATCGTAATAAAAGATAACACCTCGCTAAGTGAGCTAATTAGTCATCAGTACTGCTTAATCAAATTTAACTGCCGTGAACAGTAAGCCAGTCTACGTAGCAGTATAAGTTTTATACTTCAACACATAATAAAATTGAACGGCACACAGTCAACCGAGTTAGCTCATAACCGGACTACTTAGGATCTTTTATGGTGATTTTCATGACAGATTTTCCGGAGCAATGTTATATCAAAATGTCGGTATTGATCCAAAGTTTACGAAAACAATCTTTATTTTTCGAAATTTCGTAACGGCTGACCCTTTTAAAAAATTTTTAAAAAAGCCATTACAATTAACTAATTATAGCTTAATTAGTCATTGTTAGTAGATTTTAATCACTTATTAATGATCTACGTGTTAAATATCATCTGTAGAACTAATTTCTGGCCAAAAATCCTGTCATGGATGCGCACATAAAAAACTGCCCAGCTCTGGTGAGGTCTCCAGTCAAAGATGCAATTTTGAAAACTTAATAGCTCCCACAGGAGGACAGGATTCGAAACCGGACCAACGTCAGTCTGTTCGTAAACGGTTATTCTTAAATGTTGTAGCCACCGCTGGTGGATCCAATCCTCCTCTGCATGCTACAGTAAAGTTTTGTTGGAAACGGTCGATTTTAACAGCTTTTTTAAATCTAAGGGTCAGCCGTTACGAAATTTCGAAAAATAAAGATTGTTTTCGTAAACTTTGGATCAATACCGACATTTTGATATAACATTGCTCCGGAAAATCTGTCATAAAAATCACCATAAACGATCATATGTAGTCCGGTTATGAGCTAAATCGGTTGACTGTGCGGCATTAATAAATAATCTAACGATGTTACATTTTGCTTGCAAGAATAGGTTATTGCAAAAGTAGTTCTAGCATGTGTTAAAGTTTTTCACTGGTAATAATGTTAAGAAAAGTTCAATGAACGGAATAGTTGGCTTACCTTTACGACAGTCTTCGATTTTATATAAAGCCGATGATTTATTGAATTTTGAATAAAGCCTGTCTACACATTCATTTTGAGTCCACGCACATCTATCCCACCCAGTAGATGTACACGCCTCACAACGTTTAAGTGGATCCATAGTTTTGCTTGAAGATTTACAATCTAAAACAGAAACATCAATGCTTAAAATTTGTAACTTTGTTGTGTTTATTAAAAAAGCAGAAACATCAGTGCTACCAAGCTATAAATATGCAGATCGACTTGACCAGCAGGCCAATGTATTTGTAACTTATCAATTATGTGACTTTGTTTAACCTAACTATCACGTTAAAGAGTTAAGTTAAGTTGTGAATACATTTTACTACAGACTTGTTTCGAAAAAAATGTTTTTTTGGTTCAATACCTTCTGAAAAGCCGTTTGAGAGAATAATCCACAGAGATAAATAAAATGACAAGATATGTAAAACGATTATTAAGTTGCAGTATTGAGCAGATAATGACACTATTGTTGTTCTTTTAATTTCCTGCCTTGTGTTAATATTTTAAGATTTGATTAGTTTAAAAATTGCTTTGACTTGTTTCATACCATCTTACAGAAAGGATTTTAAAAGGTAAGACACAAACTAGTCACCGAAAGGATTGGCTTGGGTCGTTGTTAAAAATAATAAAATCTGAAGACATTGAACTTATGAAGCCCACAGCTGCGCATTCACATTTAAGGAATATTACAGTCTCACCGTAATTGCACATTACACGCACAATCCAATTCTGAGTAAAAATAAAACTTTGAATCTTTGATCAACGGTTTCTTATAGTATATCGATAGACATTGTATAGCTATGTAAAAGTCCACAGTTTGGCTTTGGGGCAAAACTGAGACATCTGTACTGGGGCCATTTTAATCGACGGAATGCGATTAACTTCTTTATTTGATAACCGATTGACCTGAAATGTGAGACACAGTCGTTATGGGTGATTTCTCAGGTGGAAAAATTCTTAGATTTTAAAATTTCAGATTTGGCGCCAAGTTTCGAATGTTATATTTTTAAATTTTTAGTTGAGCGTGTGGACCAATACGGATTCCCGAACTATGTTTATATTGTAATATAAAACACATCAAAGTTTTATGAAAACGTGACCTTCGATTTGGGGCCACATGTTGTGCCACCATGGTTTTCATAAAGTAACGGTTTTTGTTCCAGGATGACATGTCACTATGCATAGGACCCCAAATGCAGAAAGAATTATGCAAATCGGATCATTGCGCTCCAAGGTATTGAGCTTTGTATCTATCAATCCTGGAAGTCAAGTTGGGCGACTTGTGTGTCCTGACGTATGTCTATTATCCCTTGCGTATTCGAAACTGAAAATCTTTGACCAAGACTGAAAAGCGAATGGTTTCGTACTTGTGAAACTGAATTGTTGGAAAATAAGGCATATCAATTTTATTAGTTTGCACAATGAAATGTCAAGTGCCATTTGATTATTCCATTTATTATGTGGAATGTTGTATATCAAACGCTCGACGAAAACTTCAATTAACTCGATAACGGATTCTTGGAAACTTTAATCTGGATATCGGAATCAATTACGGTTTATAATGTATGCATTTGATTACCGGGATTACGGATTGTTATATATATTGACCTCCGTGTGGGATTTAAGTGGGGAATTAGGATTACAGATTACAAACCATAATCCCAATCCAACAATCGAATTATTAAATCCCGGATTCTCTGAGCCTGTAAAGATCACACAACTATCTATACTTTATTCTCTCCTTTGTAAACCGTAGTTCTTTGAAACCACATTGCTACACCACTAATGTATTTGTATTTCTCTACGAATTTACCTGAAGCACACTTTAATACTTTAATTAGTCATAGACTTTTGTACGATCATGTGTATAAAAAATTAAATAATGTTAATAATTAAGATTTATCAGATTTTAATTCTTCGTCCTAAAACAAATCACATTTAATGGGCTTTAGGTCAGTTAGAGCTAAGCAGTGAAATCTTGCTGCCAGGTAGCTAGATATTGCTGCCATTTAACATGGATGGGACAGGATTGGGCAGCAAGATCTTGCTACCTCACCATTTTCATGCGATTGAAGGAAACTTGGAGCAAAACCGATACCTTTAATGAAACATGCTCCATTGGGGCTTTTCCGGACGTTTTCGTAACTTCTTTCGAAATTTGTGTCCAAATGTGCTGGAATCCCTGAAGGCTTTGGGGTGCATCCTTTCCCTGCAGGACCCTAATCTTGCAAAAGGCCCAAAAAATTTCAATTGCTCAACCCTGGGGAAATTTTGGGGGGTTCTTGCCGTTGGGTGCAAACTCGATGTTTTTGGTACTAAGGTAAAACCTTCTTCACGGCACTTGGGAAGGATCCAGATCGACCTACGCCTCGTCGACAATAACCAAAATTTTCTGTTTGAGATATCTTCGCAAAAACTACTACGTCTCCTGTACTCGATTTTCCTAGTTCTCAAATCATTTAAAGCACGCCGTTTTTGTTCTACCTTTAATGCTAAACTTTGAACTACAATTTTGTTCAGAGGACGTGATGAAATACCAATGGCTGCCTGCCTCACAGTTAGAGTTGGATTCTTGCGGTACACTTTCAACTTTCTGAACATTTTTGGGGGTTGCGACGGTCACTGGACATCCAAACTGCTTCCTAAAAACTACTTCACCAGATTCCCCACCCTGTTTTATGTACCTGTAGATAGTGGTTTTGGAACTTTTTCCCTCCTTAAAATGGTGGCAGGTTTTTTCCGACTCTCGACCACTCACGTCAAAACAGTAAAGTAAAACCCGGTCTCCAAGCAACTGACTTTGAAAATTACAACAACAGTCATTTGAGTTCGAGTACTAGTTTCCTAACTTAGGGGCAATCCTTTAAAACCAAGGACTGAAAAATAGTTTAACATTGCATAGGGTCCGCCGCCTATTTTGGGATATATTGTCTGGTCAACTGCTCTTTTCCTTTTGGTTCAATTGACTTGAGATTTTGTATGTACATATTGCAAGTGTTTATTTCAAAGTCCAGAGTCCATGCAAGTCCGTCCGCGTCGCGTTCGAGTTTTTTACGATGGTTGGTTAGATCTGCCGACTCCTTGGAATACAACTGCGTTTCTTCGTGGTGTGAGACGAGGTTGCTTCGTGGTGAATAAACACCTTTAGTTTTTCTCCAGAATGCAACTTTGGGACTTCCTTTATAATCAGTAAAGCGACCGCAAAAATGCTCTTTCAAGTTTGGGAGGATGCTCAAGGATGCCTTTTCAATTTTACAAAATACCAGAATACAATTGCAACGAAAATTAATGAATTAATCTGGAATGAATTAATCCCAAATTTCACACACTTTGAAATAAATGACCAAACAAAATGTCCCATTATAAACCCCGCAATTCGAGATATAGCCATGTACCTTTAGACAATAAAATTACGTAATTTGTGACGAGTATCACAAATGAAATCTTCTATAAACTAGCTTTCGATTGGTACATCACAAGCCATTTTGGTCTATGCTGCCTGACCAATGAGCTTTTCCGATTGCATATATGCAATCAGTACTCCATTACCTTTCGAATGATATATCACATGCCATTTTTGTCATTGGAAACATTGAATCGTGAGTTTCGAACCTGTTCGGAAGTTCTGATTTAAATTTGAAATGCAGATTTATAATCAGCACTGCAGTAGCTTTCAAATGATATATCACAAGCTATATGAGACGCTTATCATATTGGTTTAGCTCATCAGTTGACCTTGTTTCCGTGACCCCAGATAACCCTCTTCGAACGTATCCTCCGCCTTGACCTAAGCTATCGACTGATGCAATCAGACTTTCAAAAACTCAAGCGGTTCGAAAGTTATCGTGCCCACAGACAGACAGACAGACGACGCGATACAGAGTGATCTTAATATTTACCTAAAGGTACATAATAAGCGGCGGACCATCTTTAGTACTAACTAAAAGCCACGTAAGTGGACTGAGAAAAGTGACTGAACGCTCTTATGAACGCCATGTTATGCGATAATGAATTACATTTAACGCGCTTATGATCATTTAATGCGATTATGATCATTTCATGCATTAATTACGTTCATAATGCAATTTTTTAAACTTGTGCGATTAAAACTCCATGATCTCATAAATTCCTTTTAAAACTATTGTCACCATTCGATTCAGCAAGTCAAAATACCTCTATATACTCATTTTCAGCCAAATCGGATGACTTTTTGTATTTGCGCGCGAACAACTTTTAAAAAACCCAACTGATTTGGCTGAAAGTTATTCCCTGGCGTGCCCTAGAGGAGTGCTACCAATGTGCCAAATTTGATCCAAATCGGTCGATGTATGTGGCCAGGAGAGTGCACACAGGCGGACGGACGGACGGACAGACAGGCAGACAGACAGACAGACAACTCAGTAAAATTATAACTTGCTGAATGCATTCAGCCACGTAATAATGGCGTTCCAAAACTGGGGCATCCAGTTTCCTCCCGCGAACATTACACCTAAAAGTCCAATTTTTAACAGACGACGTGTGATGACTTACAACTGATACCTTATTATTTACATTGTTATTCAATGTCAAATTAGGGACCATTATAATGCGAGTTTATATAAGGTATTGGTAAAGTCAGTATTCATGTTTATTTCCTTGCTTGTTACATTTTCAGTTATAAATTAAAAACTTAAGTCTTGGATATCTCGGTAAACTGAAATATTTTATATATTTAATAAAACAAACCCTATGATACATATATTGAAAAAATATCACGTTTCATGAGATTAATGAAAGTAAACTACACTACATTGGTATTTATTATCACTACCACTTTCGGTGCTAGTCGTTTACAATTTGTTTTGGTCAAATGCTAAAAACATGGGACACATGTTTTAAAAATTTTACCGGTTTCAAACAGCGGTTTATTTATAGTTTGTTGATTTTTGAGAGAAAAATATGTCAAAAACTGTTTCAAATCCAAACGTTCACAAACGGTGTGCTCAAGTCTTGAGCCTCTGATCTCAAGAAATAGTTTTCAAGCACTGTGGCACCAAAAACGTCAAAAACTTTACCTAATTTAGTAATAAACGTTCAACAAAAGTTTTATTTTATGGAAAAGAACGCATACGAATCTCTCATTAAAATGCTTTGGGCTGGTTAATTCGTAATAATAGCAACAACAACGCAACCATATGTCATAAGGACATTTAGATAGATTTAATTTTTTGATGTAACAAACACAAGGTAAACTGCGAACCTCCAACTGAGAAGCAAATTTCTTTTTGTGTGTTTTATACTCACCATCAGTTTTACAAGCTTCAAGGTTGAAATAAATGCTAGAGTCCTCAGCCGATATATTGAGAGGAGGGATGCATTGTCTCCTTCCATTTCTGATAATAAAGGCACAGTGGTACCCCTTTTTTTTAACACAAGTTTTACAATCCTCGTATTTGTCTTGTCCTCTTATTGGTACCATTGAACATTCTGAATCTGAATAAAACAATTTACGAGTATTTATTAAATCAACAATGTACATAAGACAGGTAAGCCAGCCATCAGGCCGTCGGCCGGGTTCAGTGTTCTTTTGGAATCCTTAAGTACTGTCACCTACTAAACAAAACTTCTCGTCACATGCATTGGTAGGTGACATTGTAACGAGTGGGTGACATGGTGGTATGAGTAGGTTACACAATATTTGGTAGGTCAATTATCCTAGAAAGTTAGGGTACGTGATACACGTGGTAGGTGACAACTGGGTAGGTGACATTGCCGCCATTGGTTTACCGTGACCGGCTAACTATTTGAAACTATTTTCTGTTATAAATTTGATGACTCAATATGAGAAGATTAGATGTAAAGAAAAAAACATCTACATTATGCATACGTCATATGAAACTGTTTACAGATAATTTAAAAATTTAATAAAAAAACTACTTGTAGAGTAGATTTGCTTATTGCAATTCTACTTACAAACGACCTGTTGATTAAACTCCAGATTTTAGAAGCCAAATTTACATCGAATTTCCGTAAAATTAAGGTATTTTCACTCCTAAATGTTGTGTCGTTTTGACACTAAACGGTTTGAGGTAAGCTCAGACCGATTAACCCTTACCACATCCTTACTTATTTAGAAACTTTAATATTGCAACATCAACTGCGTCTCTGAGACACCATAAAAGACCAGGTAAACACTAAGAGGTTTCCTATTCCATCTGCTGTACTGCTTTTGTTTAAATGTCAGGAGAACGCTTGAAGGGTTTAAAACCGTAGGCGTTGGCAGTATGTTTCGACTGTGATAGCTTAGAGACGTACAGATATACGCTATACTGAGCATGATTCAAAAATGTAGCTTAATTTATACAACCAAATTGCTTTTGCTGAATATCGCCTTGATGTTTTTGGTGTTGTGTGCATGTATGTGCTGGTAGGGTAAAGGAAACCTGAGAGTCATGAGCGGGATTGGTGAGGAAATAGAGATCGGTACCTATACCAGGATTTGATGCAACGGAAGACAACTTAAGGACGGGTATTAGCCAACTTATCTCCATATCCTCCCCCAATCCAAATTTAGTTTAAGCCAAATCTACCATTAGTATGTCTAAACCTTTCCTCGTCAGCGTTTTAACTTACCATACGATTTACATTCACTTTCGTCATGGTATAAAACAGCTTTAGAGTTGCTACTTAGGTGTAGTGTATTCACATTGCGTGCTAAGCAAGACTGGTGTCCGTTTGTATTGACAGTCCAATAACAGCGTCCGCTGGTACATTCTCGGCATCCCTCTTTTCCAGGAGACTTTATCTTTCGACATTCTAAAGTAAAGAAAATAAATTAGTTGTACGGTTTATTGAAGAGTAACAAACAATGTGTTTGAAGTGAGAGCTTGCAAATAAAATAGTGTAGCATGTGAACATTATGGCTAACATGTACAATGCTTTACCATGAAATCGATAATGACTAATTTATCAGAATAAAAAATTTATCTAAATAAAATCATACTTTGTTACCTACAAATGATGTACGAAATGGATGAAAATTAAATTTTTTGTGGGATGGTATTGAGCTATGATAAAACCATGTGCATACCTTGCAGGTTTCTGATTATGTGTCAACAAAGACGTAAAACGCACTATTTAAACTTATACGTCAATGGTGCAAGGAAAAGAATTAGAATTAGATTCTGTAAAATATATTGCGTTTATTTGTCGTGGGGGCAAATACGAGTTCAAGAGATTATGTTTTGGGTTAAAAACCGCTCCCTCTGTCTTTCAACGCTTTATAAACAAAGTTTTGGGTAGTGCAAGAGGTCGCTTTGCTGAAGCGTATCTTGGGACGAGCATGTTGAGCACATCAAATACATATTAGAGCAGCTATGCAAAGCTGGAGTCACGCTTAATGTTGAAAAATGTGTTTTTGGTGAAACATGCACACAATATTTGGGATTCTTGGTTACTCCTAAGGGTATTGAATGTGACCCGGAGAAAACGAGTGCTTTAAGAAATTCCTTGGGTTATGTGGGTGGTACCGCCACTTTATTGAAAAATTTGCTGACATTGCTGAGCATCTATATAAATTGCTTAAAAAAGGTGCAAAATTTACTTGGGGTAAACTGCAACAACAAGCTTTTCATGCGCTTATCAATAAAATATTGCATTCTGTTGTGCCTTTATTCCCTGATTGTAACAAGCCATTTCATTTACGTACAGACGCTTCGGAAGTTGGTATTGGTGCTGTTTTGTAACAAAAAGACCTTAATGAGAAAGAACTTCCTATTTCTTTTATCGGCTACCATTTAACTGACAACTGTAAAATAGAATTTGTAACTAGAAACCACTAGAATTTGCAACTCCCGAATTTTTAACTCTATTCTATTTTTAACAACTCAAACGAATTTAATCTGGTTCTCAAAAACAAAGTTATACACTGGATGAATAATTTTTTATTATACAATTTATGATTTAGGGGAAGTGTGAGACTAGGTTCAAAGATGGGTTATCTGGGGTCACGGGAACATGGTCAACTGATAAGCTAAACCAATATGCTAAGCAGCACATATAGCTTTTGATACATCATTCGAAAGCTACTGTAGTGCTGATTTTAATTATGCTTTGCAAATTTAAATCAGATAATTCAAACGGGTTCGAAAATCCCAATTAATGTTTCGAACGACTAACAAGGCTTTTGATATATCAATCGAAAGCTACCGCAGTGCTCATCATAATTTTGTAGTCTAGCAGTCGAACAAGGTCAAAGGTAACACACAAATGACACACTAGGGTTGTGATACATCAAATGAAAGCTAGTTTTTAGAAGATATCATTTATTCCCAAGTCACAAATTTTGTAATATTATTGTCAAAAGGCGGATGGCTTCATCTCGAATTGTCGGGTTTATTCATATGAAAGTGAGCACTTCAAGCTGGGGAATACCGTCCTAAGATACTAATATTAGTATTTTACAGAGAGTACATTACCAACGGTTGCAAAGAGTTTTTGGGCATGAATTCACATGAGTATAGTGTTGGGCTTATGTATACAGGAGCTTTCACGACAACAAACTCATTCGTTCTGATTCAACGGAGTCGAAATTGGTATTACTAGGTGAATTAAAGCTACCTCACTTAAGTAGAAGTCAGGCCGAATTTACTGCTGTTGCTAAAGTTTTCATGAAAAAATGGAAAGAAGTTGCAAAGGACTTTATCTCTGACTGAGGACTGAGTAACTTTGAAGAAAGTATTACATATGTGTTCTGAGGAGAGGGATCCTGTGTCAGTCAATTTTAACGATTTTAATGAGAAGCCAACATTTGATCTCAAGCTTGAAACTGATGCAGAAAAATGTTGACGTTTCATTACACGACTCTGGAAAGTAGAACTTATTTGTGACGATTGGGAAAGATTCACGTGTACTTGTTCGTGTTTTCAAAAACAATACACTTGTATTCATATTTTAGGCATAGCTATAAAAAACGCATGTATACCATTCGACTGGAAGCTTTCCTACATTCCTACATTCCTATTGGGGAAAGACGAAAACAAGGTAGACCGTCTAAAGCTAAGAAAGCATTGATAATTCAATAAATAAAATGTAAATTATAGTGTAACCGTGTTAAATTATGTTGAATTTTATACCAGTTTGAAAATCCAAAAATGTAATAAACGTAAACACAGCCTCTATTTGTAAGCACAATATTCAGTAAAGCAGGTTAGTGCTGTGAATATATGTGTATTTAAGTTTATTGATCATTATTTATCGAGTATTTCTGTAGAATTTAACGAGTTGTAAATTAAACAAACGAGTTAAAATTTCAATACATTCGTAACTATTTTCTATTTTTGAGTTAAAAATTCTCG